>CM035418.1:21182958-21330458 GCA_020310875.1 Ceratopteris richardii | reverse complement strand
TCATGTATGCTGTGATAGCTACAGGACCAGACATTGCATTTGTAGTGGGAGTTGTGAGCAGATTTATGTCTAATCCTGGCAAGAAACATTGGGAAGCGGTCAAGATGATTTTGAAATATCTGAGTGGCACTAGGACAAGTGTCTATGCTTAGGTAGAGGGAAAGCATCCATTATTCGGTTACACAGATTCTGACTATGCTAGTTGTGTAGACAATTGTAAGTCTACATCAGGGCACATTTTTCATTTTGTTGGAGGTGTTATCTTCTAGAGATCTCGTCTTCAAGAATGTACAACTATTTCAAGAATCTGGTCTATCATGCAAAGACCAAGCACATTGAGGTGAGGTGCCACTTCATTAGAGACTGCTTAGCCACTGAGCGCATTATTCTTGAGAAGGTTCACACTCAAGATAATGTTGCAGATGTTTTGACTAAAGCTCTACCACATGATAGCTTGACATTGTTGTCACTTGATGGGGGTTACTTGATTCATGATCTTACACAATCACTTGTATACTGTGTAACACATGCCCAACAGGTGGGAGGTATAGTTTGTATACTTACACATTTACACTTAGGTATTCTTTATCATTCTTTATTTTTTCTCCCATAGTTACTTTGGCCATATTTGCCTTTAGTGGGATATTGTTACCATTGGTGTCCATGTGAAAGGCCAAATGGCCAGCGGACACTTATTTGTATATGTTCTTTAATAAAACATATAGTGGCTTGGCCAGTCACAGACTATAAGCTCGATCGCATTTGTAAGACCTAAGAAGTCTGTCTTCGTGCTCTTTATTTTTTTCTCCCATATTTACTTTGGCCATATTGGCCTTTACTGGGAGATTATTACCGTTAGTGTCCATGCGAAAGGCCAAATGGCCATCGGGCACTTCTTTGTATATGTTCTTTAATAAAACATATAGTGGCCTGGTCAGTCACAAACTGTAAGTTTGACCGCATTTGTAAGACCTAAGAAGTCTGTCTTCGTGCTCCTTGTGTATTGTGTTTTTCTGCCTTTTCTGCAGCCTTTGTGCAGAGTTACTGTGTGCAGCCTTAGGATCTCGATTTTCTACTCTGAGGATATCTTCATGGAGCTCTCGAGAAGGAGAGCGCATCATGGTGTATGACCATTGAATTACTTCATTGTAAGGGCACGCTCAAGGGAAGTGAAGAAACTACCTATGAGGAAAAATGTTTGGTTGCCCCACTATCAAAATACCAAACATCTGAGTCTATTGTAGACATACATTGCTCATGAGAAGATGGGTCAAAACTACAAATAGTAGTAAACACCTATTCTTCATTCTAAACAAGATTGGCAGACTCTATTTTCGATGTAGAGGCCTCTGCAACAACCATTCTAGCCTCTTTCTTCTTTGCCTCTTTCGCAGCCAATTTTGGACAACTCTTAATGATATGATCATTTGGTTTACAATATTTGCAAAACAATTTTTGCTTTTTTGATTTCCTCTCATCTTTGTCTTCCTTCTTCGAATGTGCAACATTTGTAGATTTCTACTTACTAGTAGATGAGCTCCATTTACCTTTGCCCTTCTGACTAGCCAGGAAAGCTTGATCTGCAACATGTATAATAGACATGTTCTGCCTAGAATGATCTTCTTGCAATAGAAGAGAAACTAACTCTTCAAATGTTAAGGCATTTGGATTGCCTTTCATCATCAAACAAAGAGTAGAAGCAAAACTCTGATATGAGTCAAGAAGGCCATTCAAACTGTTTGCACAAGTGAATTGTCAGGAAGGATTTCATTAACAAAAATCAATTGTTCCTTCAAATCCTTGATCTTTGTCAGAAAACTATCCATAGAATCACTTTCATTCATGTGCTCACTCTCCAACTGTTTTCGGAGGTAAGCAACATGAGCCTTATTCCTAACCTAGTACAATGTGGTAAGTGTATCCCAAGCATCCTTAGTCGTTCTGCAAGAGCAAATGTGAGGAATAATGGCAGGTTTGACAGACAAGGCTATCAATGCATGTGCTTGAGCATCTCTACCATCCCAACAAATTTGCTTTGTAGTAGGTGGAACAAGAATAGCAGCATGAATAGGAATGTGCAGAATACCACCATCATCGATGCCATCTGCATCAGCTTTAGTACCTGTATTTGTAGTACCTATATTCATAGTACCTGTATTTGCAGCTGAAATATGACGTCTTTCAACACCTTACACAATATTCCATAGTCCTTTTGTGACCAATACATGAGGCATCATATAAGCCCATAATGGGTGATTCGTACCATCCAACTTATCCTCAACAACCAACATACAAAATACATACTGCTTTCAGCCATGGCCACTGACTAAAATACCTTGATGTAGAAAAATGATTGTATCTGAAAAAGTTGAACACAACTACCCTGACGAGTTTTGCTAAACCTATAGCAAACTTTGAGACACTCATATTGATGAACCAAATCTGGTATGTATCTTTGGCACAAGAAACAAAATAGCCTACACAGGCGCTGTAATAGTGTGTTCGGAGGCTGAAATGAGCTCACCAAATTTCGTGCGATTCTGAAACTGTGACTGAAGGAGTGTTGAGGATGCCCTAGATGAAGTGGTGACCTACTATGATACCAATTGTTGGAGTTATATGTCTACAAAAGCACGCAAACAACATAAGGAAAAAGAAAAAGCTTGGAGCACAACACACAATACTGAATATATTACCACTAGAATGTACAAAGATAAGTCACCAAATAGGGCAATAGGCATATATACAAGCCGGGAGAAAAAGCCTCCTAAAGAGGGAAAAAAGTGCCCCGCTGGTCCTAGTGTGTTCACACACATCACCGTCGAAATATATCAACAATTAGCATACATTTTACTTGGGCATTTCTCAATACTTCCATGCTTGATGTAATCTTTGCTACCTGGGGCATATGAAACCTAATCGAAGTTTCCTTCTTTAGTATAGATTCCCTTTTGTATTCTTCCATATATTGTGGAAACTCCATGATATTTCCATCTTCTTCCTCATGGGCAAAGAGATCAATTATTGACGCACTCTCATTTAAAGAACAATCCAAGAATTTAGATTCATCAAAATCTTAGATGCCTTTTATTAGTGGTTCCTCTCCATCTTTCCTCCCTTTCTTTTATCAGTGCCCAGCGGTCCTAGTGTGTTCACATACATCACTACAGAAATATATCAACAAATCCCCCTGGGAGTGATGTAGTGAATAAGGAGTTGGCGCTCATGTATAAGGAAGTACCAAGCTATTTGAAATCAATCCACAAAATGAAGTAAGCCCAAAGCATTGTAGAAAGCTTCAAACTTCTCCCTAGGCAGAGCCTTCGTGAAAAGGTATGCAATGTTCTCCTACGGGGGCGCATATGCCAAGATGATCGCTCCAACAAAGAACCTCTCTTTGACATAATGATAATGCACCTCAATTTGCTTAGTGCGAGCATGGAACACAAGGTTCCTCACAACTACTAATGCACTTTGGCTGTCAGTGAAGATGGTGGTGCCAGAAGACTGACCAACACCCAAATCAGCCATAAGGCATTTGAGCCACACACACTCAACAATCGTTGTGAAAGCTGCCCTATACTGAGCCTCACAACTAGAAGTGGCCACAGTAGGATACTTCTTACTCAACCACGATATACATGAGCTGCCAAGCATGAAGCAAAAGCCACTAGTGGACACACAAGTGTCATAGCAACCATCCCAATCACTGTCTGAAAAAGCATGCAAATCTGGCAATAATGATCCCCCCTTGGGATAAAACAATCCAAGTAGCCAAGTACCACTCAAGTAGCAAAAGATGCGCTTAACTGCCTGTCAATGCTTGACACATAGGCAATGCATAAATCTGCTCATCTATGAGACACCAAACTGAATATTTGGTCGAGTAATGCATAAATAAATCAAGCATCCAACAACTTGTTGATAAAGAAGAGCATCAAATGGTCACGCATCTCACAATGTAAAAGAACTACCATCACGAGTAGTCATAATGATCTTACCAACTCCCATAATAGGATAAGAGGAGTTGTTGGCGCATGTGATAGTATTCCCTATAGGGGCAGGATCAAGTGAAGTGAAGAAACTCTGTTGTAAGGTAATATGTCTGGTTGCCCCACTATCAAAGTACCAAACATTTGAGTCTACCGCAAACATATATTGTTCAGGAGACGATGGGTCAAAACTGCAAACAGTAGAAAATGCCCATTCTTCATTCTAAACTAGATTAGCAGACTCTATTTTTGGTGTAGAGGCCTCTACAACAACCATTCCAGCCTCTTTCTTCTTTGCCTCCTCTTTCTTCTTTGCCTCTTTAGCAGCCAGTTTTGGACAGCTCTTAATGATATGATCATTTTCTTTACAGTATTTGCAAAACAATTTCTGCTTTTCTGATTTCTTCTCATCTTTGTCTTCCTTGTTCGAATATGCAGCATGTGTAGATTTCTACTTACTAGTAGATGAACTCCATTTACCTTTGCCCTTTTGACTAGCTAGGAAAGCTTGATTTGCAACACGCATAATAGATTTGTTCTGCCTAGACTGATCTTCCTCCAACAAAACAAAAACTAACTCTTCAAATGTGAAGGCATTTGGATTGCCTTTCATCATCAAATGAAGAGTAGAAGCAAAACTCTGATATGAGTTAGGAAGATCATCCAGAACAGTCTGCACAAGTGAACTATTAGGAAGGAGTTCATCAGCAAAAATTAACTGTTCCTTCAAATCCTTCATCTTTGTCAGAAAAATATCCATAGAATCACCTTCATTCATGTGCTCACTCTCCAATTGTTTTCGGAGGTAAGCAACACGAGCCGCATTCCTAGCCTGGTACAATGTGGTAAGTGTATCCCAAGCATCCTTAGCTATTTTGCAAGAGCGAATGTGAGGAATAATGGCACGTTTGACAGACAAGGATATCAATGGATGTGCCTGAGCATCTCTACCATCCTAACAAATTTTCTCTGCAATAGGTGCAACAAGAACCGTAGCATGAACATGAGCTGGAGAATATCACCATCTTCGATGCCATCTGCATCAGTTTCAATACCTGTGTTTGCACGTGTAATAGGATGTTTTTCAACACCGTGCACAATATTCCACAATCCTTTTGCAAGCAATACATGATGCATCATATAAGCCCACAATCGGTAATTTGTACCATCCAACTTATCCTCAACAACCAACATACAAAATACATCACTGCCTTCAGCCATGGCCAGTAACTAAAATACCTTGATGCAAAAAAATGACTATATCTAAAAAAGTTGCATAGAACTACCCTAACGAGTTCTACTAAACTTGTAGCAGATTTTGAGACGCTTATACTAGCCGACAGAAACGTGTATATGTTTTTGGCAGAAAATGTCAAAATAGCATGCACAAGCACTATGATAGTGTGTTCAGAGGTCGAAACACCTTGAGTATGCTCACCAAATTTCATGCAATTCTGAGACTATAACCGGAGAGGTGTTTATGAAGCGCTAGATGAAGCGACAACCTACTCTGATACCAATTGTTGGAGTTAGACATCTATAGGAGCTCGTGAACAGCAGAACGAAAAAGAAGAAGCTTGGAGCACAACATACAATACTGAGTGTATTACCACTAGAATGTACAAAGATGTTGGAGTTAGACGTCTGCGGAAGCACGTGAACAACACAAGGAAGAAGGAGAAGCTTGGAGCACAACACACAATACTGAATGTATTACTAGAGAATGTACAAAGATAAGTAGCCCATTAGGGCAATAGGCGCAAGCCGGGGGAAAAAAACCTCTTAAAGAGGGCAAAAAGTGCCCGGACGGTCCTAGTGTGTTCACACACATCACTACATAAATATATCAACAAATCCCCCCTGGGAGTGATGCGGTGAACAAGGAGCTGTCACTCATGTATAAGGAAGTGCCAAGCTATGTGGAAATCACTCCACAAAAGGAAGTAAGCCCAAAGCTTTGTGGAAAGCTTCAAACTTCTCCCTAGGCAGAGCCTTCGTGAAAAGGTCTGCAATGTTCTCCTGCATGGGCACATATGCCAAGCTGATCTCCCCAGCAGAGAACCTCTCCCTAACATAGTGATAATGCACCTCAATGTGCTTAGTGCGAGCATGGAACAGAGGGTTCCTCGCAACTGCCAATGCACTCTCACTGTTAGTGAAGATGGTGGTGGCAGAAGACTGGCCAACACCCAAATCAGCCATAAGGAGTCTGAGCCACACACACTCAATAGTCGCTGTGAAAGCTGCCCTATACTCAGCCTCACAACTGGAAGTGGCCATAGTAGGCTGCTTCTGGCTCAACCAAGATATACATGAGCTACCAAGCATGAAGCAAAAACCACTGGTGGACACACGAGTGTCATAGCAACCAGCCCAATCTGAGTCACAAAAAGCATGCAAATCTTGCGGTACTGATCCCCCCTTGGGATAAAACAACCCAAGTAGCCGAGTACCACTCAAGTAGCGAAAGATGTGCTTTCCTGCCTTCCAATGCGTGACTCTTGGGCAATGCATAAACCTGCTCATCTGTGAGACAACAAACTGAATATCTGGCCGAGTAATGCATAAGTAAATCAAGCATCCAACAGCCTACTGATAGAGAACAACATCAAATGCATCTCCAACATCATGAAGACTCAATCGTAAACCTGTCTCCATAGGAGTGGCAATAGGCTTACAGTCTTTAAGGCCAAAACACTGCAATAATGTGTCAATATATTTCGTTTGACACAAAGCCATTCCACCATCAACTTGCATAAACTGAATGCCCACATAGTGATGCAAATGCCCCAAATCAGACATCTCAAATGAGGCATGCAAATCAGCCTTGAAATCAGCAATATGCTTCTCAATAGGACCAATGAGCAGCATGTCGTCAACATAGACAACAATGATCAGAAGTACATCATTAGCACGCTTAACATATAAGGTGCTTTCAGTTGGACTGTTCTTAAAACCATGTGCAACCAGATAGGCATGTATCTTGTCATACCAAGCACGTGGTGCTTGCTTTAAACCATATAATGCCTTCTTTAACCTGCACACCTGGTTTTCATGCCCTTTCTGCACAAAGCCACGGGGCTGAAAAACATACACTTCTTCATGCAAGTCACCATTCAAAAATGCTGTTTTAATGTCCAACTGATGTACATTCCAACCATGATGGGCTGCAAGTGCACAAATGCTCCGAACAGTAGTCATACGACATGTAGGTGCAAAGGTCTCATCAAAATCAATGCCTCTTTCCTGCGCATAACCCTTTGCAACAAGCCTAGCCTCATACCTGTCAACTCTACCATCAGGTTTACGCTTCAGCTTGTATACCCACTTAGTGCCAATGGCCTTCTTGCTAGGAGGCAAGTCACATAAAGACCATGTACCATTCTTCATTATAGCATCATATTCAGATTGCATAGCAGCCATCCAATTTTTTGAATTCTGTGCTTCATCAAAAGAAACAGGCTCATTCTCATCACAGAGACTAGATGCAGCCATAGCATAGCAATCTGATGCAAAAGAGGCACTATGAGAGCCTGAACGAGTACGATATGACAAAGGTGCATCTAATTTGTTGTCACGCAAAGTCTGCACCAACCATTTTGGCATAGTTTTTGCCTGCTCAATATCAGCTCTCTCATCAACAAGTGCATCATGTAAATCTGCTTCAGAAATGGAATGATCTGCATCATCATATGAAACCTGCAAAGGCTGAGAAGTTGCCTCATTAGGACCAGCACTAGATTGTCCACCTGTAAAAAGAGGCATCAAAGTATCATACATGTCTTTGGAGCTAACAGATGTCTCCTTAGTACATGAAAGCAATGGCTGAATAGCATCTTCCACAAAGACAACATCACGGCTAACCAGAATGCGTTTAGTCTGTGGATGATACAGATGATAGCCTTTACTTTCAGAATTGTACCCAACAAAAATACATTTTACTGCCTTATCATCCGATTTTCTGCGATGTTGTTCAAGCACTAGTGCATATGCCAAACAAACAAAAACATGCAGATGAGCAACAGATGGCTTGCGATCATGCCAAGCGTCATATGGAGTGATAGACTGTAGTGCTTTAGTGGGACACCTGTTCAGTACATATGCTGCACACATGACAGCCTGCCTCAAGCCAGAAACTATGTGGTAAAGCCTAACTCTTGACCATGCACCTCGCCATCTCCATGAGTGACCTGTTCTTTCGTTCAGCCACTCCATTTTTTTGAGGTGTATATGGCACTATACACTAGTGTTTTATCCCACGTTCAGCCAGAAATGCATTAAAATTAGAAGACATATATTCCCCCCCTCGATCAGAACGGAGGGTGCCCATTTTACATGCTGACAAATTTTCAGCCAAAACCAAAAATTGTTTAAAGCACATGAACACTTCGGACTTTGTTTTGAGTGGATATACCCATGCATGCCTGGAAAAACCATCAATGAAAGTCACGAAGTAAAGATAATTTCCAAAAGAAGGTGTCTGCATAGGACCACATACATCACTATGTACAAGCTGCAATTTCTGAGTAGCCCGAACTGAACCATCTTTTGGAAAGGATGAATTCGCTGCATTTTGCCCAAAATACAGCCTTCACAAACATGTTTTCCAGGTGCCTCAAGTTTGGGCAATGAGGACACCATTTCAAATTTCTGCAGGCGTAGCAAACTAGCAAAATTCAGATGACCAAAGCGTGCATGCCAAAGCTTTGCATCTGACACAGCCTGAGAATCATTTACTGTACATGCCAAATCATTTACAGATCTTTCATAGTCTATGAGCTTATACAACCCAGGACATAAGATGCCAGAGCAATAATCACATCGCCATTTGACAGATCATGAACTGTACACCTGTCATCAACAAATTTCACAACCAAGCCAATCTTGGCTAATGCAGAAACTGATAACATGTTCTTTTTGATCCCTGGCACAAATAAAGCATCTGACAAAGTGAAAGAACTACCATCAGCAGTAGTCAAAATGATCTTACCAACTCCCATAACAGGATAAGAGGAGTTGTTGGCGCATGTAATAGTATTCCCTGTAGGGGCAGGCTCGAGTGAAGAGAAGAAACTATGCTACGAGGTAATATGTTTGGTCACCCCACTATCAAAATACGAAACATCTGAGTCTACTGCAGACATGCACTGCTCATGAGAAGATGGGTCAAAACTACAGACAGTAGTAAATGCCCATTCTT
The DNA here is from genome assembly GCA_020310875.1 of Ceratopteris richardii. NCBI lineage: Eukaryota > Viridiplantae > Streptophyta > Polypodiopsida > Polypodiales > Pteridaceae > Ceratopteris > Ceratopteris richardii. The sequence continues at coordinate 21,321,266 of CM035418.1, read as the reverse complement.
TTTCTTGCACAAGATTCGTAGACTCTGTTTTTGGTGTAGAGGCCTCTGCAACAACCATTCCAGCCTCTTTCTTCTTTGCCTCTTTAGCAGCCAGTTTTGGACAGTTCTTTATGATATGATCATTCCCTTTACAATACTTACAAAACAATTTCTGCTTTTCTGATTTCTTCTCATCTTTATCTTCCTTCTTCGAATATGCAGAATTAGTAGATTTCTGCTTACTAGTTGAAGAGCTCCATTTTCCTTTGCCCTTCTGACTAGCCAGGAAAGCTTGATCTGCAACTCGCATAATGGACCTGTTTTGCCTGGATTGATCTTCCTGCAACAGGACAGAGACTAACTCCTCAAATGATAAGGCATTTGGATTGCCTTTCATCATCAACCAAGAGTAGATGCAAAACTCTGATATGAATCAGGAAGACCATTCAGAACGGTCTGCACAAGTGAGCTATCTGGTATAACCTCATCAGCAGAAATCAACTGTTCCTTCAAGTCTTTGATCTTCATTAGGAAATTGTCCATAGAATCATCTTCATTCATGTGCTCACTCTCCAACTGTTTTCGGAGGTAAGCAACACGAGCCTCATTCCTAGCTTGGTACAATGTGGTAAGTGTATCCCAAGCATCCTTAGCTGTTCTGCAAGAGCGAATATGAGGAATAATGGCACGTTTGACAGACAGGGCTATCAATGCATGTGCCTGGGCATCTCTGCCATCCCAACAAATCTGCTATGTAGTAGGTGCAGCAAAAATAGCAGCACGAACAGGAATCTACACAATATCATCTTCGACACCATCTTCATCAGCTCCAGCACCTATATTCGTAGTACATGTTGTTATAGGTGTAACAGGACGTCTTTCAACACCCTGCACAATGTTCCACAATCCTTTTGCAACCAATACATGTCGCATCATATAAGCCCATAATGGGTAGTTGGTACCATCCAACTTATCCTCAACAGCCAACATATGGAATACATCACTGCTTTCAGCCATGGCCAATGACTAAAATACCTTGATGCAGAAAATTGACTGTATCTCAAAAAGTTGAACGCAACTGCCCAGACGAGTTCCGCTAAACCTGTAGCAGACTTTGAGACGCTTATACTGGTGAACAGAAACAGGTATATACCTTTGGCACAAAAAGAAGAAATAGCCTGCACAAGCGCTGCGATAGTGCGTTCGGAGGCCGAAATGAGCTCAGATCGCGATTTTGGCATGACACAACAAAGCTGTTTTGATCTCGAAAACACCCTGAGTATGCTCACCAAAATTCGTACGATTCTGAGACTGCAAACGGAGGAGTGTCGACGGTGCCCTAGATGAAGCGACGACCTGCTCTGATACCAATTGTTGGAGTTAGACGTCTACGGAAGCACGCGAACAACACAAGGAAGAAGGAGAAGCTTGGAGCACAACACACAATACTGAATGTATTACTAGAGAATGCACAACGATAAGTAGCCCATTAGGGCAATAGGCGTATATACAAGCCGGGGGAAAAAAACCTCCTAAAGAGGGAAAAAAGTGCCCCGGCGGTCCTAGTGTGTTCACACACATCACTACCTAAATATACCAACAAAAGATAAGTAACCCATTAGGGCTGTAGGCGTATATACAAGATGGAAATAAAACCTCCTAAAGAGGGAAAAAAGTGCCATGGTGGTCCTAGTGTGTTAACACACATCACTACCAAAATATATCAAGATATATATGCTAGCACATAACCTACTTTCCTCTTCTCATGAGTGTTCTTTTCTTTGGATGCTACTGATTCTTCTTGTGAAACATTAGTGCATGCCTCTTGAAGTTCTTTCTCTAGGCTTCCTACTTTCTTCTCCAATTTTTTTTACTAATTTTCTCCTTACATTGCTTCCAAGTTAAGTTCCTTTTCTTCTTCTTCTTCTTTTCTCGAATGGCTTTGAATTGAGGGATTGAGGAGGTGAAGAATTTTCTTCATCATTTGACTATTCAACCTCATGCTTAGCTTGTTGTTTCACTTGAACATGTGTTACTACTTGAAGAGGCACTTGCCCTTTAGAACCACTACCACTTTCCATGATCTTCACCATTTTAAGTGGGGTGTGAGCAATGTTTTGAGGGTTCTGAGGATAGAGTTTAATTAAGTTCTCTTTCCCATAGTCATCACAAAATCCTTCAATATTCCAAGTAAATGTCATGGATGGCTCAAGGAAATCCTTCAAGAAGTGATCATCAACACATATGTAGCATGGAAGGCTTTAGGAGTAGGTGCACTTTTGTGCATGTTTGTCTTTGAACAAACCCCTTTTTCTATATAATAAATTCGTACACTAGACTAATTATTCAATTAGGATTTTCTTTAGTGTTTGCATGATAGTAGGCTTCTCCTTGATACTATTTTTCTTGAGCATATGTATCTTTGAAATACTCGTTTGTGTCTTCTAGGTACATCTCAGCATATCTAGGGCTTATTTCTATCAAGAGTTCCTTTTTTTCCTCATAGTGGATATTGCAAAATTTGACTAGCGGGTGTGGGTCAAATATTAAGCAGTTACGGTTTTTAATCCTAACCACTTGTCAATTGAGTCCATCTAAGTAGATGCCTATCCTATGCGAATTAAATTTTTGAACTCCTAGAATGGATCGATAGTCTCTACTCGATGGTCCTACCTCATTAGGATTCATGGGGTTCGTGTGCATGTCTTCAAAATTAAACATATGATCCCAATTTAGTTCAGACTCTGCTTGATGAGAGTTCTCATGTGAATAAAAGGTAAGAAAATACTACCTACATAAGAGATGACGTTTGACAAATTTTTGTTGTGCCAATATATTCCCCGATCTATGTATAAATGGTAAAAAACAAGTAAATTTCAAACTTTCAAGAGGGGAATATGCATGAGTGCATGATGCCTTTTAATTGAAGGGAGAACATATACAAGGAATGCACAAGCAAGGTTGTTAATAAAATGGGGTTTCTTTATGAAAGGTGATGTGTGTCGTTTCAAGAACAAATTCGGGAATTTAAGTTATCCTTTTTGTGCTCCCTTAGGTGAAATAAAACCAAATACCCCACCCCCCTTTTTCAATGCTCAAAAAACCTTTTAATTAAAGAAACAAAGTCTAAATAAAGAGTCTCATGGAATCAAAAGAGTGGAGAGCAAGACTTCAGAGGTGCTCGTCAACAAAAAAAAGGAGTTTTTGTTGGGCACTTCAACTGACCCCACCCACTCGAGCTCAGACTAGCAAGCCATTAGGAAGCTCCCTGCATGCACACACAAACTACTGGATGTCTCAAGACACTACCCGCTCAATTCAAAGACTGCCCTTTGATGCCAATGAGGACTAGGAGTAGAGGACTAGGAGTAGTGAAGGCTCATCATATATACTGTGTGGTAGCTTGTTTGCATTCACGTATGGGATAAGTGTGTAGTGATTTGAAGTTTTCTCATATGTTCATGTAACACCAGCCCTCTCTGCAAGTCTTTATTTGAGCTAAATTCAGATCCCATTTTAGAGCATATTTTGCAGGAATTCGAACCAGAGCGTGCTCTTACTTTTGCACACTTTGGAACCCAAGTGCATATTTTTTTTGCTTGTGTGCTCTCTGATTACCAAAAGAGCAAGCATAAGTAAAGAGAAAGGAAGCATAATCAAAGGAAGGAGAGCCTATTCTTTAGGTTTTGATTCACACATTGAAGCTAAGAAGGATTCACCTCCATCTTCTTCTCTAAATCAAAGGATGGACCTTTTCTTCTTCACATCAAGGCTTCCATGGAGTACCAAGTGTCAAGAGAAAGGAGATAAAGAAGAGAGCTTTCACACACTCTCAGACACAAAGAGAGGAGCACACAGAGATTGAGGCAAGGAAGAATGATCTACTACTACTACTGCTAGTGAACCGCTACCGCTATTGCTACCACTACTACTACTGCTACTCCTACTGCTACTCCTACTGCTGCTGCTACTGCTTCTGCGACTACTACTACTACTCCTACCGCTATTGCTACTACTACTGCTACTACTACTGCTACTGCTACTGCTATTGCTACTGCTACTGCTACTACTACTACTACTACTACTCCTACTACTACTACTACTACTACTACTACATAAAGAGAATATACAAGAATGACCTAATAGAACAATACACCTAGTATAATATATACAGAATAGCATAAAGAAAACTTGAATGTTTGTGAATGAGTGAGCTGGCAAGAAAACAAATGTGGCATCACTCTCGGTAGATAAATCTTGTATAGCTCACTAAAAAGTGTCTCTGACATATATTGGCATAACCACTACATATCAGAGAGAAGAAAAAGTGGTACATCTCATCCTCCATCATCACATGTTGAGGTTGATATCTCAACACTCCCCCTCAATATCAATGTCATATCCTGTAATCCAAGCACCTTCTGGAACGTCTTCAACTTTTTTGCTCCAAGTGCTTCAATAAAAATATTAGAAACGTGCTCATCTATCCTCACATAAACAAGATCAATATCACTTGCTAATACCTTTTCTTTGATGGAGTTACGATGTACCTTGATATGCTTTGTTATGGCATGAAATTTAGGATTTTGTGCTAACTGGATGCTACTAAGGTTATCACAATAAATGATGATAGGCATTTGTACTTCCACACCTAAATGTGCAAGTAACATATATAGCCATGATGCCTTACATGTTGCCATTGCAAAACCTCTATACTCATCCTCTGTACTTGACAAAGCAATAGTGAGTTGCTTTTGCATGTAATAGCCACAATTGTGATGCCATCATTTGCATATAATGAGTGATATGCATCACACATAGAAAATCCAATGGTGGTTAAGTAATCTACAATCCTTGCATGCTAAACGCAAGGCGCTTGTTTAAGCCCATACAAAGGCTTTTACAACATGCATACATATTCTGGGTGCTTTGAATCCTCATCCTTGTGGATGGTCCATGTATACTTCTTCCTACAACTCACCATGTAAGAAAGCATTCTTCTAGTAAACATTTTAGGTAGAATGCTAAAAGTCTCCTCATACTCAATGCCATATATATGTGCATATCCTTTTGCGACCAATCGTGCTTTGTACCTACTTATGCTACCATCAGAATTGTGAATTACCTTGTAAACCCACTTGCAGCTTATGGGTTTCTTTCCTTGTAGTGATGGAACTAGCTTTTATGTTTCATTTCCATAAAGTTAAGCCATCTCCTCATCCATAGCCTTCTCCCAATCTGCATTTCCAATTGCATCTTCAAAACAAGAAGGTTTAGCATCTTTTATTACCTTGATCATGTAGGCACAATGAGGAGCCATGTATCTATCATATGTCAATCGTTGCACTAAATTTTGCATCCTCCCAGATTGTCTTGGTCTAGGGCAATCCAATCATCAATGATCTTTTCTGAACTGCTTGAATCTCCATCAACATCTTCAAAAATTGTAGATCTTTTATTACCAACAGAAACCTTTTCTTTACCTTTCTTGGATGTAGTCGATGAATTTGGTGGAGTGAAATTTCCACACAATCTTCCACTCCATGGCTTTGATTTGGAACCATTGCTTTGTGACACATTAGGTCCACTTAGAACATGAGATTCTACACTTGATTTTTCTACATTTCCTTTGTCATTTGAGTCAAGATTAAGTCCTTCTTTTGCTTCTGCATAGAAGCTTGACCATTCATTAAATACCACATCTCTACTTACCTTCACTTGTGATGTGTGGGTTGTAACATTCTCATCCCTTTTGCTTTGTATATCAACAATAACACCTACACCTTTTGCAAACATGGATGCATTCATTTCAAGAATTTTCACTTTCAAGGTGAACATCTTACCAACTTTGTTTCCTTTGGTGACAAACCTTCCATTTTGTTTGTAATCTTCTACATATAAACCATCATCATTGCGCTCGACTTGTAATCCATGGTCGACCATTTGTCCAACAAAAACTAGATTCTTTGTTATATTTAGAACATGCAGTACATCAACAAGATGTTTTACCTTCCCATCATCCATAGATAGTGTTATGTTTCATTTATGATCAATAGAATATGATGTGTCATCACCTATTTCAACAAATCTAGGAACATACAATTTTTGCGAGGTACTTAACCATTCTTCATGGTTCTTCATGTGATTTGAGGCACTTGAATCAACATACCAAACATTACCATTTGATTTTGAAACATTAGTAGGCATTGTATTCATCATGTGATGTTGGACCATGAACAACTTCTCTGAATCATCTGCACTTGTGGATGCATAGTTGTTTTGTTGCTTTTTAATATTTTGATTTTTCAACTTGCAATCACATTCGAAGCTAACCAAGTTTACCACAATTCCAACATCCCTTACTATCATTATCTGAATCATTTCTTTGGAAATTTCTATGGCCTCTTTGGCTCCCCTACCTCAAAACTATCCTCTAAATCGTGCATGATTCTGTTGTTGACCTTGGTCCTAGTTACTATTTCCTCTTCCACTTTGAAGCATCTTCCTCAACCTCTTCCTCTGCCAGAGTATAATACCTGCTTAGAACTAGCTTTTCGTTGGGATTTTGAGTCTTGTCCAAGGTTCTTTTCTTCAATTATCAGCATGGACACTAGAACAATCAAATTTGAAATATTTTCCCTTGTCTGAATAGAAGTTTTGAACCAATTATATGCAATTCCTAAACCACAAAGGTACACTTCCACCTTATCATCATCATCATCTACATTGATGCTAATAGATCCGATCAACTCACATATGCTTTTTATTTTTAGAGTGTAGTCACTTATCGACATGCTCTTTTTCTTCGATGTATGCAACTCATTCTTGAGTTGAAAATACATTAACTTCCATGCTCCTTGATTCCAATCTTCATATGCTCTTAACTAATCCAAAGTCTAATTCCTCTCTAGTAACAATGGAGCATTTTCATTCTCCCCTTCGATGTACTTCCAATAGCCTTTTCACATTAGGAAATCTATCTCTAAATCCCCAACCATGAAAGTTGTTCTTAACTTATTGCTCATAAGTTGAATCATTCCATCATAATGTTCCATTTTTGTAGCAATTCATAATACTGCGAAAACACAAGAAGTAGTACTTCTACTTGAACCTTATCACATTGACTTGACGGTTTGATCACATGTATATATAGTACACAGAATCGCTTGAAATTCTGGATCTGAAATACTTGAGAGATGTCGAATAGAAGGCAAGTTACAGTTCTCCAAATTGACCTGATTTTTCCATAGGCCCCACCTTACAGGGTTGAAAAAAAGATTGAGATGGCTTCAAAACTAAGATCTGAGCAAAACAAGTGATCCTAAAGGGATAACTTGTGAAAATATTTTGATACCTTCTACCTTCACACCAAATTCCATAGCAATTTGAGATTGTTTGTGAAGTGTGTTCTCCATGCCTTCTCAAATACTCTTCACTATCAGCCTTCTCCACAAGCTCTCTACAACCACACTGGTTGTGATACCATGTAAAGAGAAAGGAGATAAAGAAGAGAGCTCTCACACACTCTCATACACAAAGAGAAGACCACACATAGATTGAGGCAAGGAACAATGATCTTCATCTTCTTCTTCTGTTACATAAAGAGAATATACAATAATGACCTGATACAACAATACAACCAAGAAAATATATAAAAAACTATCCATAAAGAACACCTTTATGTCTGCAAATGAGTAAGTTGGCAAGAATACAAATATGCCATCACTCTTGATAGATAAATCTGGTACAGCTCACTAAAAAACTAAAAAGTTTCCCTGACATATATCCGTGTAACCACTACATATCAGAGAGAAGAAAAAGTGGTACATGTCATCCTTGATCATCACATGTTGAGCTTGATATCTCAACACCATGGAGGTCTTTGGACACAAGAGTGAAGCATCGAACTTCATCAACTCCAATAGATTTTCAACCAAGTGAGGAACGGATCTTGGAGTCACATCTTAATTCTAGCACTCTCAGCTAGAATTGAGTCTACACCAAAGCAAATTTTATTTGGAGAGTATCTCTTGTGAATTTTTTGCATTTCCCTTCTATTTTGGTATGTGCCACATGATGCTAGGAATTCCAAAAAAAAACTTAAGAATGTTCTATGTGCAATGGAGGGATCAATAAGCCACATTACATCAATGAGTAGTAAGAGCACGTACATGTTTGTTTCATTAACTTTATCATCCATTTCAGCATTCATGATTATTCCATCAATCGTATCGTGTGCATCATGTGCATCGCCATGAAATATTTCAATTCTAATTCATGTGCATGATGCATTGGATGTAGCACTAATGGATATAGTTACAAAGGTTGAGGGTACCACGCTACAAGGGGATAAAATCAACACCACTTTTACTGGGCAAGGATTGAAGCTAGGTTGTTGAGATTAGAGTAGGGCTTTGGACATTTGTCCAATGTCCTGTTGCAAGTTGTGGAGTTTTCTCAATCTTTTGATAGGGTTCAAGGTCGACCTAGGGCCACTTTGGGATTACTCTAGGGGCCCCTAAATGTAAGTATAGCTCCTATAGATAGCCACATTGATACAATTGTGACCACATCTATGACTATCTTGGAGAAAATGGATTCATCCGTTTCCTAGGGAGATCTCTTCCCCTTGATTAATAATATGATTCATCTTAGTTTAGTGAATTGCCACTCCTTTATTTGCCAACATGTTGGGACATGCAATAGGTGTAAGTCATCCCTTATATCTTTCTTTGGGAAAAGATCTCCAATCCCTTTTGTTGAAAACATGCTTTTGCAATGGAAAAGATAGAATTTTGGTAATTTTAGTAGGATAAATTTATCCCAAAATTTGTAAAAATTAGGAATAGTCCTCCTCATGATAAGTTGTAACATATGTAACTTTTGTAGAATTTTTAGAGGTCTTTAGATGGCATATTTTTGGAGTAGAAAATTAGAAGGAACTAATTTAAGTGTGAACATGGACACTTAAAAAGGTATAAAAGATAGATTTGGAGACTTTGCTTGGGATCTTGCATTTTGATGATTAATGAGAGTTAGAGAGCTCTTGCAGCTATCTTGTCTCTTCATTCAGCTTTGATGGTAATTTCAAGTGATTTTGTAAGTGTTTTTCATGGATTTATATATGTGATCAGTAGTTCTATGTGTGTATTATGCTTTCATGAGTCTATTCCCATCTCTCAAGCTCTAAGGATCAAACTAGGAACTATTTTCTTGTGACTATGTGAATTTGTGAGAACTGCGATTCTCTTGACAAGGGATTACAATCACTGAAACTATAAATAACTTCATCAATGTCTTCCTAACCAAAAATAGCACACTTTAGGTACAAGAACCATTGAAAGGATTACTTCTAGCAAAAATTACATAGGGTTAGGCTCTTAGTACACTTCCCAGATTGACAAATTAAATTGTTTCAGGTTGTTGGTCCTTTATGCTATGATGATTGGAGAGGACAACTCCAAAGCACCACAAACATTTCTAACGCCATTATCAGGGATGAAATGAAATAAAGCTTTGGACCTTGCTAAATCTTCCTAGCTGATTTAAAAAATGCTTCATCAAGGTACCTGTGAATTGCCAACTGAAAAAATGATAAAAGGTGAGTTTGATTTGCCCTATATTTTTTCCTTTCTATTTTGAAAGAAACAAAAAAAGAAGAAAAGTAGAAAATCTTTGCAAAAATATTGAAGGTGGTGCATGTGAACATATATTCATGAGATAACATTCTATGAGATGTAAAAGAAAGATGAGAGATGAATTTTTTGAGAAAAGTGGTTTATTGAAAAGTACATTGAAAAAAAAAATTTCATGATCATAATTGAGATTGTTGATTTGCAGGTATAATTTGAAGGAGGATTATCGTAGAGAATCAATCCAGGCAACGTAATCAAAAAATTTTAGCAAAAACTTGAGAATTAAGGATAATTTGGAACACACAGTTCTCTGTAGTGAATTGTGTTTCTTTGCAAAGGGTGAAGTGGTACAATGGCAATGCACCACAGTGGATTCTCCTTTTCAAGAGCTCCACGATGATACCCTCATAGTAGAAAAAAAAGTTCTAGAGGTGGCATAGTACTTTGCACAACACTTCTAGAATACATGAAACCACATAGAACTCAAAGAGCAGGAACATGGATTTTTTAAGTGTTATAAATGTAGTCAAACTTACAGTGCCTGATTGTTTAGGCCACTATATGTTTTATTTTTTTAAAACATATACAAAAATGTCTAGCAATCATTTGGCCTTTCACATGGATGCTAACAGTAACAATCTCCCACTAAAGGCCAATATGGCCAAAGTGACTACGCGAGAAAAATAAAGAATGATAAAGAATATGTGAACTTAAGTGTCGAAACTATACCTCCCACCTGATGGGCATGTTACACAGTATACAAGTAACTATGCAAGATCATGAATCAACTAACCCCCATCAAGTGACAACAATGTTGAAAGCTATCTTGTGATATAGCTTTAATAAAATTATCTACAACATAATCATGAGTATGAACCTTCTCAAGAATAATCTGCTCAATGGCTAAGTAGTCCCTAATGAAGTGATACCTCAACTCAGTGTGCTTGGTCTTTGCATGATGGATGTGATTCTTAACTAAAGCAATGACACTTTGACTATCACTCAGAAAACAAGGTACATGCTGTGGTAGACCCATATCACAAGCAAGACGAGAAAGCCACAATGCTTCCTTAGATGCCTTGCTCACTGGAACATACTCTGCTTCTGTAGTGGAAACAGTTGTACATTCTTGAAGATGATATCTCCAAGAGATAGCACCTCCAACAAAATGAAAAATGTACCTTGATGTAGACTTTCGATTGTCTACACAACCAACATAATCAGACTCTATGTAACTATTAATGGCTTTCGGGACTAAATCAACTACAAAGTTCTTGGGATGGTCAGGGATCTGTATTACAGAGGCCTTATGATTATTTTCCCAAAGAAAACATTCATTATGCAAAATTTACCCATCACTTCACTATGACTATCCACCAGCAAACTTGTAATTAATAATTTCACCAACAGACCTTCTAACAATATACGGAATACATCACCGCGATAAAACTATGATATTCAATTGTGCAAAATAACACTTATTCTCCATCGATGTTTTACGTGCAACCACAAGTAATCTTATATCCTCATCAAAAAAATATTACACAGAAAAGATCACCGAAATAACTTAATACTTAGAACAGTAGAAGATCAATACACTAGTTTAAGTAAAACTTGCACTGAAACGACCCACACGTGCACCGCATAGACCCACAATCCGGTGTCTTGCTCCCCCGCGCATCTGCATCCACACTTTTCATTATCAAAAAGTTACAAGTGTTACGCTACATCCTTTTGATGTGCATCATTTCTAATTACATTGTTCCAATAATCACAATTACATTTCGACAGCCTAACACTGGCACACACGCTGGACTTGAACCTAGAATTGGTTAATTACAAAAAATAGCTAAGAATCATCAACAATGCCTTGAATATACATAGCACGAGCTAATTTAAAAGTGCACAAAATTTTTTTGCTTCAATGACTCTAACATCTCTTGGAGAACGTGCGGTTCTAGTAGATGAGCATCTGTGCGCACCGAACTAGAAGCAATGACTTGAGATAACAAAACTTCACTTTGGATCTGCAAGAAAGCTTCTTGAAGATAGAAGTCATTGGCTATAGTTGTATCTCTGCGTAACTTGGCATCAGCAATCTCTGCATCAATTCATGAAAGTCGTTCCTACTAAATACCAAGTTGCTTTTCGCAGTGGTCCAATTCCTACTGCTGAAACTGCATTGTCCTAAAGAAGTCTTGGTGCTCCTTCTGAATAGCTTCCATTTCTTTCTTTAACTTAATAGTGTGACCAATTTCTTCATCGAGCACTTGTCCTTTTTGAAACAATTCTTCTCTAACTTGCTTAAGTTATGTTTCACCTTGCAGTGCTTTATCAAAGAGTACCTTATAAGCCTGTTCGATTTCTGAAAATCTGGTGCAAATATTGGCCAACTCACAACCCCGAGCGATCATAGCATCATCTTTATCAATCAGCGCCTGCTTAAGAAGAGCGATCTCGACATCTTTAGCTGCAATAACATCATCCTTAGCTTTAATTTATTCCTGTAATAAACATTCATTGCACGAGCTGCCAAAATTTCTTCCTATAGTGGAGCGATATCTGCCTCTAACACATCAACCTTCAATTGATATTCAATTTGCAGGGATTGTTGAGCATCATTCAGCTGAGCGGGGAGTTGCTTGGATAAATGAATAAGGAAATCACCAATCTGGGCCAATTGTAGAAACGAATCCGATGTGAAAAAATTCGACAACGAGAGAGAAGGCTTCACTGATACCGTAGCAGAAGAGGAAGGGGGGAGAATAATTGGGTGAAGAGGGTATAGGATGAGAGTGGGATACTGCAACCGAATGAGGAGGGGAAGAAGGGCATACCAGGGAACTGGGGAGTAAGGGCGCCCGAGAAGGTGAAGGAGGAGGGTTTACCGGATTCGCTATAGTGTTACCGTCAGGCATGGAGTTCGGTGGAGATGGAGGCACAATGGAATCAACTTTGGCTGTGTGTGCTTCATAGTGTACAAGGGATTCAGCGATTGCTTCCTGCGCAATTCGATGGGTGGTCAACAACCATATCCTTTGGTGTTGTGTCCATGATGATCTCCTTTTGCTTGTCTATCGTTATGGTGTGGTGAACATCTTCCATAACAGTATCTTCAGCAGTTTGTTCCTTAGGCAAGGGTGGGGCAGAAGACGCATGCAGAGATGAAGCTGCGTCATTAAGGATTACCTTACTGGTGGATGCATGAACTGTGCTCTGAGAAGGGCTAACCTTTCTGTGTTTCTCCCGAAAAAAATGGAAAAGGTCTTTATTATCATCATCACATCCCATCACCTACTCAGACTCTTCGTGCAACAATAGATTACCTGTCGGAAGGCTCAAAACAGGGTTCGCAACTGGGAGGAGGAACAACAGAAGGTGAGGCAAATGGGTGCAAGGGCATTCACCTTTGGCTAATTGTTGCATAATGGTTTGGCACTCACGATGGATACACCAAAAAAAGAATGATGCCCAATTGATAGGTTCATAGGTGGCAGGATCGATCAAAGAATAAAAGGGTCTAGAGATACCATAAGTGCATTTTTGGAGGTTAAGGGCGGTCACCAAAAATTGCAATGCGGAACATTCTGGCTTGGGTCGGCACAGGATGGTGAATTCGTTGGAGGAATGTCGGGGAAAGAGCTGCTTCATCATTGCCAATGGGAGAAGGGGAACTTCAGTACGACCTTCTTGTGGGAGATGAAACATCTTGGCCACAGTGTTAAGGGTAACCACCGTGCATGGGTTAAGGCAAGTGAAGAGCCAGCAGGATTCCATCGGGGTGATATCCGCAATGACTGCAATCAGGGTGGCGAAGTAAGTATGACATTTGACCAAATTCCAGGGCAACTAGGCAAACGCCTGCGAACCATGAGCACGAAGAAACTCCACCAGGTTAGGGGAAAGACCAGCACGAAATGTGGTGATGTTTGCAAGAGCTTGCATGGTGCAGATGGTAAGCAAAAGGCACATAATACAAATCGCACAATGAACGGAGCACAAGTAACACAATAAAGAAAAAGAGTACGAGGACACCGATTAAGTAGAAAATGCAAGGTGAAATTGTGAGTATAGAACATAATCATCACAAGTGGAGGGAAACATGCATGGATCATTACTACAAAAGTGCATTATGGAATTCTAAATCGTGGAGGACGGAAGCAGTACACGAGTAATTAATAAAAAACGGGAGGATTATAGTGGTATGGTCAACCAAAAAGCACGTAGCATAGATAGTGGATCAAAGATACTAAAACAAACGTGATCCTAATGAAGGTTAGTAAAACATACACAAAGTTAGGGAGAAGTGGATGGCATGCAATACGGACAAATTTTAGATCCATTGATGGGTTTAGGTAGTAGAGTGCCAGTCAATGTAGATAACTGAAAAGTAGCTAGACCAATCTGTTCTGCAATGCGGTAGGGACCAAACCAACGAAGCTTGAACTTTTTGACCGAGCGATTAGACTTGGGGTTGTAAAAAAGAACCAATTGCTCTACTTGGGGTTTTAGCTTGCCGCAATTGAACTTCCTAAAGAACCAAAAAGCTTTCCAGACGTTGCTCATCCAAAGATCGTAAAACATCCAATTGGAAAGGGAAAGAATCTTTGGGTAATAACTTGTGCTCCAATGCCAACCGTAAGCTGGGTACAACCAATTCCATAGGTGCAATTGCTTCAAGACCATATGCCAGTTTAAAAGGGGTACTTCCGATAACAACTTTATAGGTGGTTCGGTAAGCCCATAAGACCAAAGGAAGAAATTGATCCCATACTTTCGGCCACTCCAAAACAAGTTTCTTTAGCATATTAAGAAGAGTTTTATTGTACTTTTGGCCAGTCCATTCTCCCGAGGATAATAAGGGGAACTAAATTTATGGACAATACTGAAGGTTCGGGTTAAAACTTGCATTAATGTATTAGAAAAGTGAGTGCCTTGATCAGAAACAATCTCCAAAGGGAGCCCATAACGAGGAAAAAAATCACGAAGTAAACATTTGGCGACCATTGGAGCAGTTGCTGATCGTAATGCCCAAGCTTCGGCCCAACGAGTAGCATAATCAGTAAAGGCAAGGATATAACGATGATTTGTAACAATAGAAGGAGGTGTAATAGGAACAATAAAATCCAATCCCCACTTTTGGAAGGGCTCAAGGGGAAGGACAGGTTGATGCGAAAAATGGTGTCGGTGCAAAGGTTGTCCAGTACGTTGGTAGGCATCACACTGTTGAATATAAGTAGCAATATCCCGATGCATTGTGGGCCACCATAACCCACTATGTAGAATTTTCTGGTACATAAGATCGATGGAGGCTTTTAACCACTCTAGATCTTTGGTAAAACCACCAACCTTATGTTCCAACTGTAATGCCATAACAATGACTGCATCCAAGGTCATACTCCCTACACATCGAATAATCATAACTTGTTTGAGTTGGGGGTTTAGCTTATTAATAAACCATTGAGTAATCACATCATCCGGTAGATTAGCATGCATTGGAGGTAGCTGCCATAGATGAGTACAAAATACAGTTGCATACTCTTGCACACTCTAATGTGGTTTATGTCTATTGTTTTGTAAGTAATCAAAGATTTCAACCGCATTTTTTTTTAATCGAAAACGTTGTAAGAAGGCATTCTTAACAACGTCATATTGACCGAAATGATTAATATCATATTTGATTAACCAATGAGCAACTTCATTAACAAGAGTAGATCGAAACACTATAGCCTTATATGCCGGATCCGTTGGATAGTTTAGTACAGCATAATTAATTTCGAAAGTACGGACATGAGCATTAGGATCATCACCTAGAAATCCACCAAATTTAGTATATGTGACTACGATAGGTATCGGCCGTGGGTGTCTGACCTGCTGCTACTGTTGTTGTTGATGATGTTGTTGTTGTGTACTACTCATGTCATCTAAATCAAGAGGAAGTATCAATTTGGAATTAATTGAACAGGTTGATTCTGATTGCTTGTGTGTCGTGTGGTCGCTTTGCGAAATCTCCAGTCGTATGGTATTGCTGATTCGATCACACACGTCTGAATTCAACTGCCATTCATCGTATTTTGTGACTGAGATGGACTTTTCACCAAAACTTTCAGCCACAAATGTACTAGTATCACCAGTATCCAAACTAAAAATTGGGTTGTCACTGAAATTCACCAAGCTATCACCGGAATCAACGCCTACTCCACTAACCACACTTTCAATAGATTGAACGGGTTGGAATTCTAGTATACTCTGTAATCCTTGAACAAGAAAATGTTGTGGTGCCACTCCACTAGTCCGTATATCACACTTTCCTTCATATGATTGTCCTTCACCACTACCACCAAAGGGTTTTCCCAACGTGCTAGTGACTTTCCATGGATGCTGATCACTTCGGTACTTCGGATAAGATTCACCGGAATGCATTACAGGCATATATCATAGAATTCTTTCATTCATCCGACCTTAATCTACCCTCAAAATGGCTATTCCACGCCCCATGGCCGGCGCCACTGTTAATGGCTTTTGGGAGTAAATCAACTACAGGGTTCTTGGGATGGTCAGGGGTCTGTATTACAGAGGCCCTATGACTATTTTCCCAAAGAAAACATTCACTGCATAGAGTTTACCCATCACTTCACTCTGACTATCCACCAGCAAACTTGTAATTAATAATTTCACCAATAGATCTTCTACCAATATACGGAATATGTCACCGCAATAAAACTATGATATTCAATTATGCAGAATAAAACTATTGTCCACCGGTGATTTACGTGCAACCACAATTAAACTTATATCCTCATCAACAAAATATTACACAGATAAGATCACCGAAATAACTAAATACTAAGAACAGTAGAAGATCAATACACCAGTTTAAGTAAAATTTGCATTGTAACAACCCACAGGCGCACCGCACAGACCCAGAGTCTGGCGTCTTGCTCCCCTCCACATCTGCTTCTGCACTTTTCATTATCAAAAAGTTACAAGTGTTACACTACATCCTTTCGATGTGCATCGTTTCTAATTACATTGTTCCAGTAATTACAATTACATTCCGGTGGCCTAACATAACCAATAATGTTTGCCTTTCCTCTACCCAAGCAAATTCACTTTTCCTTAGAGCCACTTAGATATCTCAAAATCATCTTGTCCATTTCCCAATGCTTCTTGCCATGATTATACACATCTCTACTCACAACTCCCATTACAAAAGCAATATTTGGTCTTGTAGCTACCATAGCATACATGATGGAGACCTTTTTAATCTCCAATGTCAAGTCTACCTTGATCTAAGAATGCCTCTATATCAAATATAAAAAAAACTTTACACAAAAACTCCAAATCTTTCTAACTTTGAGATTGATATCTATCTTATTCTTCAATTCTAAACTTGTGTCTTTCTTCAAGAAGTCTGCCTCAACATTTGATTTCATTACCTGCAAATGTTACAAATTTTAATGCTTCAATTATACAAGAATCTTTCTATGATCCTTGTAGAGCCTTAAGGTTCAATGGACACTTGATTAAACTTCTCAAAACTCCATGTAATCGCTAAGATCAAAAGTTTGTCTAAAATTGATGTTCAAAAATAGTAATTTTTACATAGGTAACTTCTAACACAAATTTCTCTTAGAATACAATCCATTTTACGGAATTCTTTTATTCATAGCTTCCTTATCTCTCAACTTAGATTTCTAATGCTTAAAAATGAAAAATTTTACATGCGTCACTTACATCTAAGCAAATCCTTAATAGACGAGATGCACCATTTCTACACTTCTACTTTAGAGAGTTGACATGTGAATGTTCCTATGAATCATACACACACTATGCGAGGCATTATGACACAAAACTTTAGCCAAAACTTGTTCTACTATTGAATTAAATATGTGTACAAGGATTCTTGATCCACATGCTCATCTTGAGAGAAATGAGAATAAGGCTGAGCTCTAAATCTATTGGTTTCCATTGACATATCTATCTTCACAGTGGCAATGAACTCACTAGCTTTCTAATGTCTTGACTCACTTATATAGCCATGAATTCATTACTGGATCATGACCAATACAATTTTATTCATGTTTATTATTGATTACCTAACTTACTTCTAACTATAGTACAATGATTGGGATCCTTTTTAAGTTAATATATGCACATTCATATCTCAAGTTGTTTATTCATGCACATCTTCATTCTTCCTAACATTTATCTACAAAGCCTCTATTTGAATTTATCCATATACTTTTTTTACTTCATTGGCCTTCATAAGCATCAATCTGTGATTGTTTTGCACCAGCAACTCCTCCTCAATCAATAATTGTGATTATGTTCTTCTTCTTTATTCGTCTCATCTCTTTGAACCCCTATAACTTAGGTCCAGCTAGACTCATGGTTAGCATATCTACTACTTGTTCTTTTGTTGAAGTGTACATGACTCCAATCTCCTTATGAAGTACCTTTTATCTCTAAAAGCTATACTGAATCTCAATGTTTTTAGTCATGGCATGAAAAATAGGCTTAGATGCCAAATAAAGTGAACTCATGTTATCATCATGTATGATTGGAACACCTTGCTCAACTCTAAGTGTTTTCATCAAAGTCTTCATCCATATGAATTATTTTGCTACCTATACCATGCCTTTATACTTATATTCTGTACATGATAAAGCAACTATGTGTTGCTTCTTTAAACACCATGATACTAGATTATCTCCAATGTAGCATAAGTAGCCATGAGTAGATCTTCTATCATCTGTATTACTTTCCCAATTCGCATCACTAAACACTTTAAATTTAGTGTCAGAATTGAAACCATAATACAAACCTTCATTAGAAGTTCCTTTAACATATCTTAGAACTCTTTGATCTACGATCCAATGAGCTCTCTTAGGACAGTGCATAAACTGTGATAGAACCCTAATCGCATATGAAAGATCTGGTCTTGTCAAGGTAGCATATATCAAACTACCTACCAAACTTTGATACATCTTCATGTGCTTGAATTCTTCACCTCCATACCTGCTTAACTTATGATTTACCTCTAATTGGTTTGTTGAAGGTCTACAGTTTTCCATGTTGCACTTCAACTCAAGGTTCTTCAAATACCTTTCTTGTGTAACATACACTCCATGTTGAGTGTAAATGATCCCCATGCCTAGAAAGTAAGATAAGTTTCCCGATTAAGTTATCTTAAATTCTTTTTCTATTTACTTGTTGAGATTTTTTATTCCTTGATTATCTATTCATATAAATATAATTTCATCAACATAGATAGAAATGTGTATGTGCCCATCTTCACTTGCTTTCACTAGCAAGCTACTATCTGACTTTGAACCTTGATATCCAAGTTCATTCAAGAACTTCACAAGTTTGTAGTTCCAAGCCCTCAAGGGCCTACTTCAAACATACAAAGCTCTTTTGAGATTACACACACAATTTGGTCCATTTGAATCTTTGAATCCTCCTATTTGCTCCATGTATACTTCATCTGCAATGTATCCATTTAAAATAGCATTTTTTACATCCAATTGTGATAAGTTCCATCCTTTGCAAGCTAAAAAGGTATCAATGTTCTAATGGTAGAAATTTTAGCCACTAGATTATAAGGTTCATCATAGTCCAAACCTTGTGTTTGAGCATATCCTTTGGCCGATATTCTAGCTTTGTATTTAGATTCCTTTCCATCTGCAAATCTTTTTGTTTTACACACCCATTTTCATCCAATTACCTTTTCATTCCTTGTTCTAGGTACCAAGTTCCATGTATCATTTTCAAATAGAGCATCATGCTCTTCTTTCATTGCTTTTTCCAAATGCATTATACCTTTAGCTCCTACATTTGTTGATGGATCCTCATCTAATATGTATCCATAATCTTTGGTTGTGATATAACAAGTGTCATAGATATACCTTATAGTTTGCTTTCTTTCACTTGATGAACTTATTCTCTCTCCATTTCTTGAATTCTTTACCTCATTATGCTCTGAATCAAATCTTGTTCTATCATGATCTCCAATCTAAATTCTATTTCTTTATCTATCAACATCACTTTTATCTTCATACACTTGCATCTTTGATTTTCCTTTCCTTGTCTTCCGGATTTCTTCAAAATCTACATGAATATTATTTGAACCTATATACCATGTACTTTGTTCATCAAATGCCATGTCTTTCAGAAAAAGAAATTGTTTTTTGGATGGACTCCACAATCTATAACCCATTTGTTTACCATCATATCCTATGAAGACATACTTTTTTGCCTTGGGTTCTAGCTTATGTCTCAATTGATAGGGAACATAAGCATACGCCAAATATCCAACTATTTTACAATGATAAAGAGTAGGTCTCTTACCCCACCATGCTTCATAAGGGGTCATACCATCTAAAGCTTTGCAAGGTAACCTATTCACAAGATAGGTTGTAGTGTTAACAACTTCTGCCCACAAGTAATAAGGACAATTCTTTTATTTCATCATGGATCTAGTAAACTTTACAAGAGTTCTATTCCCTCTCTACAAATCCATTTTGTTGTGGAGAGTACACATGCATGTTACTTCTCTTTTTTATACCTACACTCCACAAGTAATCATCAAATTCTTTGGAGAAATATTCTCCCCCTCCATTTGATCTCAATATTTTGAGCTTTTGATATGTAACCATTTCTACATAAGTATGATATGTATTAAACACTTTGGGTTTTACCTTGATCACATAAAGTGTGATCCATCTTATTGCATCATCTACGAACAAAACATAGTATTTGGATCCATTGATGCCATAGTCCTTTGAAGGACCCCACACATTTGTGTGTATTAATTCAAGCATGTTTCTATGCATGAATCCCTGCGTGTTATATTATTGTGTTTGTGAGCTCTACCTAATTGACAAGCCTCACACTTGTATGTGATGTTTTGAATTTGAATATTAGGTAAGCCTAGCACTGATCCATTCTTTGCCATATCCTTTACACCTCTTTCACTAAAATGGCCTAGCCTTTTGTGCCATAGGTCCAATTCAATCATCTTTTAGCTTCCATAAGTAAAGAAGGCATATCCTACATTACCTTGAACCTTGAGAGTAAAGAGCCTTCCTTCTTTTTTATCTAAAACAATACTCTGATATCCTTGATTTGGATCTTCCAAATAAACAGTTACTCCATCATTAGTAAATTTGACTTCATGTCCTTTCTCAACAATTTATCCTAGATTGATTTAATTCTTTGGAATTGTGGGATCAAAGAGTACCTTACTTAATAGTGTAATCCCATTCTTTGACTTCACTCATCCAATGCTCTCCACTTTGTGTTTGGCATTATCTCCAGTTTGAACTATGTTTCCATGCACCTTTTCTTCCATGTTAGTCACCAAGGCAATGTTGTCACTAAGATGATTGCTACACCCTGAGTCAATGTAGAATACTCTTTGGTCTTCACTTGTTACTTCATGTGTAGCATTCATGATCAGAGTTGAATCCTCGTTTTGATCTAATGCATAATTGTAAAAGGTGTTGTTGTAGGATTGGTTTTGGAAGTTTATTCCACCTCCTCTAGGATTCTACCTTCTCTACCTCTTTGATTTAATTTATGGTTTTAATTTCCATTGTTCTAAGTGTTGTGCTAACATTCATTGGCCAAGTGATTTTTTTCCACAAATCTAAAAAGCTCTACCATTGTCTTTGTTTTTTCCACCTCTTCCTTTACCTCTGCTATTTCCTTTGCCTTTAGTAAAGTTATTTTGATTCAAGGTGCTACCTTCTTCATTTGATTGTTGTTTGACTTTAGCATTCTTCTTCTTGTCCTTTGAATACATAGCTTGACCTGCACTTTTCTCATTCTTACCTTCAAATGTTAGCATGTGTCCTAAAAATTGATTTAGATCTAGAGTGAAATGATCTAATGATAATTCAGTTGACAATACGAAAGGTTTCCATCTTTCATCACTTATTAATCTTGTAAGGATGTACCTTACCAATTTATATTATTCAATGTCTTCATCAACTACTCCTAAGCAACTTGCAATATCTTTCATCTTTGTTACATAATCAGAGATTGATTATGAAGCTTTTTTTTTCAGGTTGTAAATTCTACACATGGTGAGGCCTTTCTTGCCTTGGTTGTATTTTGGAAATGTTCTTCCAAAGAACTCCATATATCAGTTGCACCCTCTAGCCTTGTGATGAGTAAGATATAAATTTTGTCTAAAATTGATGTTAAAAAATGGCAAGTTTTACATAGGTGACTTCTAACACAAATTTCTCTTAGAATACAATTCATTTTACAAAATTCTTTTATTCATAGTTTCCTTATCTATCAAATTAGATTTCTCATGCTTAAGCATGATAAAATTCACATGAATCTAACAAACAGAACGAAAGCCTTTGGATAAACAAGAACAATCAAAACAAACTCAAGACCAAACACAACAATGTGAACAGAAACAAGATCCTGAGCAAAAACAAAAGAAACCTAAGAGAAATCCCAAAGCCATCTTGATTTCAAAAATTGAGACAAAAAATAGATCCTATGGAGATTTTAGATGACATTTTGCTTAAGAGTCAAGTGAGTATGTCTCTAGAACAAGTTTTCTCTATTGCAAAGCCTATTTTCAAAGACAAATTTATTGGTCTAATTAAAAGGAAGAGGTTTTTGCTTAATCTAGATACTAAGATACAAGATTCTCTAGATCAACATCAAGCTATGAATGAAGCCTTAAACTTTAATGAATCTGATGAAGAGGACCTTGATTATGATGAAGCAAATGTTAATAAAAAATTTTTATTGCCTATTCAACCTGACCATGAAAATGAGGAAAACAATCTTGAAAGTCACTTTAAAA
Organism: Ceratopteris richardii; assembly: GCA_020310875.1. Lineage (NCBI taxonomy): Eukaryota > Viridiplantae > Streptophyta > Polypodiopsida > Polypodiales > Pteridaceae > Ceratopteris > Ceratopteris richardii. The sequence goes on along the minus strand of CM035418.1, from coordinate 21,298,817 downwards.
ACAATTTTTGGTTTACAAGTACATCAGAGATGCATGTTAAAATAGACAATGATAAGAATGCTATCATTGTAAATGCATTAGTAGATTTCGGCTCTAAAATCAAATGTGATTTCAAGAGTAGTCTTGGTAAGTTTTGATGGCCCATAGATAAATATTGTGGATGGCATATGAGAATTGCAGATAATGGTGTAGGTACCTTGTATGGATCTTGTGCTAGTGTGCCTATATCCATAGGAGGAATCATAGAAGAACATCACTTTTTTATTCAAGATAATTGCTCCTATGAAGTTCTCCTACGTGAGCCCTTTATTTGTAAGAGTCACATGGAAACTAAAGCCATGGATGATGGGTCTAACTATGCTACAATCAAGACTAAGAATGGAATGCATATCACTTGAATTCATGATGCTAGGAGTAAATCATCCTAGGAATTGATTGCCAGTTAGAAAGAAGCCTATTGTTACTTAGGGTCACGAGCATGTTTGTAGTGATTGTGCACCTTGATTCATGTTTGCAGCCACATAGAATCCATTGTTGAGCGAGACAATAGTGAACATTGGTTTGGCACCTCGCAACCATCCAAGCTGGACAATAGTTTGTCACTTTGTTTTTCACATTCTATATTATATTTCCTTCATAAGAGTCAAGTATCCAAGTCTTTTCTAGAAAACCCAAAAAAATTATAAAACCAACAAAATCATGGAACATGATGAGAAAACTGAGCATGTCGATTGAGACATCAAATTGTTTCTCTACTCTTGAGGAGTTAGAGTTATGTCTTGAGAAAAATTCTAATCCCCACATTATTCTTCTTTCTTCCCTTGATGAGTACTCTCTAATCCAAGAGTATAATCTCAATGTTGACAAGTCCACAAAATTGAAAAAAAAACATGATGCCTTAGTTGAAACAAAGTACAAAATAGTGGATAAGAAAATCAAACCCATAGCTTAGCCATTATCCCAAGGAAGTAACAAAAAAATCCTTGATATGAAAAATGATCCAATTCTTTGTTGGAGACCTCTAAATCTCCAAAGGATTGATCTATACTGATTTAATAACACCTCTATACCAATCATAGACCAAACTTTACACAAATATTACCTTGATTTACAAAATCATTCACTATCACTTCTTTGAGTGAAGTTTATTCTTCTTCAAGAAGTCTGCTTTAGAATTTAACTTCATTATCTGCACATAACTTCAAATTTCTTCAATCTGATGATGCACGTATCTCTGCGGTACCTTTGCGCAATTATATCATCCATTATATCTTCAAAAGAATCATTAAAACTCTGATTTTATCATTAAGATCAAAGATATGTCAAAAACTCTCTTCCTAAACAAGAGACTTTGACATAGTCAACTTCTAAGGTTGATTTCTCACAGCACAAATCCCATTTTGCTAAATGCTTTTAGCCATAGCTTCCTTTCCTTTTACTTCAATTTTGTTTGGTGATTCATAAAAAACTTTACACTGTGCACTGAGACCTATGCAAAACATTGTCACGAAAAAATGCGCTACTCTGAGAGATCTATCTACAGACTTTACATATACATGTTCCTATTGATCATACACACAACCTGAAAGGAATTAGACCATGAAACTTTGAACATAGCTTGATTAGCTTCTAGATTAGATGTCTACAAAATATTTCTTGATCCACATGATCAAGCTGAGAGAAATCAGAGAAAGACTCGATGCTAACTCAGAAAGATGACTCTCTACACATCTATCTCATGGACACTTGGCTTCTAATGACTCTGTCTCCTATGTCTTTACATTATTGACTTATATACAAATGATTCTAAACTCATCTTGCATCTATTAGATTACTCCTTATCATTCTAATGATCATCTATCCTCATAGTACAAGATTTTTCATCTGTAATGTACATATGTATACAAGCTACATTTCTTCACTTTCTTCAATGACTTCTTTGGCTTCATTTTGTTTTCTAACTTGCTTCAAATTCTTCATAATCACCAATCAAGGATTGGTTTGCTCCAACAACTCCCCCTCAATCACTAATTATGATTATATCATTCTTCTTTATTCCTGCCATCTCTTTAATCTTCTGTAGCTTAGGTCCATCTAAACTTTTTGTCAACATATCTGCAACTTGCTCTTTTGTTGGTGTATACAAGACTTCAATCTCTTTTTCAAGTACCTTTTCTATCAAGAAATGATACTGGATCTCTATATGTTTAGTCTTGGCATGAAAAACAGGATTAGCTTCCATATATAATGAACTCGTGTTGTCTCCAAAAATAAATGGAGTACTCTGATGAGTTATAAAATTCTTCAATAAGGTCTTCAAACATATCACTTCTTTTGCAGCCTCTACCATTCCTTTGTACTCAGCTTCTATAGATGACAAAGCAATTGTATGTTGCTTCTTTGAGCACCAAGAAACTAACTTATCTCCAATATAATAGAGATAACCATGAGTAGACCTTCTATCATCTGAATTACCTGCCCAATCTACATCACTAAACACTTTAATTCTTGTATCAGAAGTAAAACCATAATACAAACCTTCACTTAAGGTTCCCTTGATATATCAGAGTACCCTTTGAGCTACAATCCAATGAGTTTTCTTTGGACAATGCATAAATTGTAATAAGATGAACTGCATATGATAGGTCTGGTCTTGTCAAGGTAGCATAGATCAAACTACCTACCAAACTCTGATATTTCTTCATATCATTAAATTCTTCTCCTCCATATCTACTCAACTTATGATTTACCTCCAATGGTGTGGTTGAAGACTTGCAATCTTCCATGTTGAACTTGACCAAAAGATTCTTCAAGTATCTCTCTTGTGTAACATATACTGCATGTTGAGTATACACAATCTACATTCCTAAGAAATAAGACAAGTTTCCCAAATCACTTATCTTATACTCCTTTTCTATTTGCCTCTTAAGCTCCTTGATTCCTTGAGCATTTGTACATGTGACAATAATATCATCAACATAAATACACATGTATATGAACCCATCTTCACTTGCCTTCACTAGCAAGCTACTATCTGCTTTTGAAGCTTGATATTCACATTCATTCAAGAACTTAACAAGCCTGTAATTCCATGCTCTTGGGGCCTGATTCAAACCATACAGAGCTCTCTTGAGCTTACATACATAATCTGATCCAATTGAATCCATGAAACCTTTTGGTTGCTCCATGTACACTCCATCTACAATATATACATTCAGAAATGCATTCTTCACATCTAATTGTGACAACTTCCGTCCTTCACAAGCAACAATAGCAATTAGAGTTTGAATTGTAGACATCTTAGCAACTGGACTAAAGGTTTCATCATAATATACCCCATAAGTTTGGGCATAACCCTTAACCACAAGTCTAGCTTTATATCTAGACACTTCACCATTTGCAAACCTCTATGTCTTATACACCCACTTACATCCAATTACCTTCTGCTTCTTTGGTCTTGGCACCAATTCCCATGTCTCATTCTCAAGCAAAGCATCATACTCTTCTTGCATTGCCTTCTCCCAATTCTGTTTACCTTTTAACTTCTTCATATGTGGTTGGATCTTCTTCTGTCTTCGCAATATAAGCATAATCTTTTGTTGTTAAAAAAGATGTATCATAACTATACCTGATAGATTCTTTTCTTTCTCTCAAAGATCTTTTGACCTCTGCACTTCTTGAAGTCTTAGCCACATTTGATTCTGGATCAATCTTGGCCTATCTTCGTCATTACCTTGCAATTTACTTTTACAATCATCATCATCAATATCTTCTTCATACACTTTTACTTTTGTCTTCCCTTTCCTTTGTATTTCTTCAACATCTGCATAAGCATTTGTTGACCCTGTATACCATGTGCTTTGATCATCAAATGTAACATCTTTTGTAACAAGAAATTGCTTTGTAGATGGACTCCACAATCTGTAACCCATCTGTCTATCATCATACCCAATAAACACATACTTCTCTGCTTTGGGTTCTAGCTTATGTCTTAATTGAGAAGGAACATAAGCATATGCCAAACATCCAAATACCTTACAATGATCAAGAGTAGGTTTCTTACCCCACCATGCTTCATAAGGTGTTCTACCATCCAAAGCTTTACAGGGTAACCTATTCACAAGGTATGTTGTAGTGTTGATAGCTTCTGCCCATAAGTAGTTTGGACAATTCTTCTCTTTCATCATTGATCTTGCAAACTCTACAATAGTTCTATTTCTTCTTTCTGCAACTCCATTTTTTTGAGGGGAGTACCTGCAAGTTACTTCTCTTTTTATACTTGCATTCCACAAATAATCATCAAACTCTTTAGAAAAATATTCTCCCCCTCCATTTGATCTCAACCTCTTGAGCTTTTGTCCTCTAATCCTTTCTGCATAACTTGAATGTCTTGAACACTTCTGATTTGTCCTTGATTACATAAAGTGTAATCCATCTCGTTGCATCATCAACAAGCAATACATAATATCTGGATCCATTTATGCTATAGTCCCTTGAAGGACCCCACACATCTATATGAACCAACTCAAGTATATTTGAATACTTGTATCCTAGTTTATTGTATGAACTTCTGTGTGCTTTACCTAATTGACAAGCTTCACACTTGTACACCATGTGTTGACCTTCAACATTTGGCAATCCAAGCACTACATCATTCTTTGACATTTTTTTTATGGCTCTCTCATTGAAATGACCTAGCCTTTTATGCCATAGGTCTAACTCAGACATCTTTTGACTTCCATAAGTAAACAATGCATGTCCCACATTACCTTGGACCTTGAGAGTAAAAACTCTTCCTTCTTTTTTACCTATAATGATGCTTCTATATCCTTGATTTGGATCTTGCACATAAACACCATTATTTGTGAATTTGACTTCATATCCTTTCTCCACAATTTATCCTACGCTTATCAAGTTTTTAGGAATAATAGGAACATAAAGTACCTTGCTTAAGAGTGTGCTTCCACTCTTTGTCTTCATTGATCCAATGCTTTCCACTTTACACTTGGTGTTATCTCCTGTTTGAACTGTATGTCCACTCACCTTTGCTTCCATATCAGTCATCAATGATATGTTGCCACTCAGATGATTGCTACATCCTCAGTCAATATAGAATACCCTTTGATCTTCTCCTATTGCTTCATATGTTGCATTCAAAATGAGAGTCATATCATCCTTCTGATATGATGCATAATTATAATAGTTGTTATTGTAAGACTGAGGTTGAAAGCTTTTTCCACCTCCTCTAGCATATGAGGTCCTACCACCTCTTCCTCTAAAGTTACCTCTTTGATTTTTTCCTCCTCTACCTCTTTGATTGAAACTCTGATTATGACTTCCACCATTTTGATTGTTATACCAACAATCATTTGCCAAATGATTTTTTCTGCCACAAATCCAACAAGATTTAACATTATCTTTATTCTTACCTCCTCTTCCTTTACCTCTTGAATTCATCTTCCCTCTTGTGAAATTAACTTGACTTGAAGATCCTTCATCATCAATTGACTGCTTTCCTTTGCCATTCTTTTTCTTATCCTTGGAGTGCATAGCTTGACTCACACTCCTATCATTATCTCCCTTAATGTCCTACTCAAAAGTTAGCATGTGTCCTAGAAAGTGATTAAGATCAGGAGTAAAATGATCTAATGAAAATTCTATGGACAATATGAAAGGTTTCCATTTCTCATGTCCTCTCAGACTTGTAAGTGTTTGTCTTACCAACTTATCTTCTTCAATATCTTCATCTACTGCTCCCAAGCTATCTGCAATATCCTTCATTCTTGCCACATAATCGGAAATTGATTGTGAAATCTTCTTCTTGAAGGTTGTGAACTCTGCCCATAATGATGACTTCCTTGACTTCGTTGTATTTTGAAAATGCTCTTCCAAAGCATTCCACACATCTGTTGCACTTTCTAATCCTCTAATATGAGGTATAAGATAATCATTTACAACCATGTAAATGATGCTCCTAGCTTGAGCATCCTTCTTCATCCAGTTCTTCAAATCTGCAAGCTCTTCCCTAGTTGGAACACTAGGATCTTCAAACTCAGGCTTTTCTTCCTCTCTTGTGATGAATGCCATCAAGTCTTTGCTTATGAGGTGTGCCTCCATCCTCATGGACCAGGTTGGATAGTTTTCCCTATCTAGCTTATCAATTTGCAAGCTTTCTCCAATCTTTGATCTTTGTCTTCTGAAAATATTAGGATGAATGAATGTACTTTGTACCTTTAATGTAAAGCTTCAGTCTTTCAGATCCTTTCGAGCTCAATCTTCACACTTCTGTAGGTTTTCTTCAAAACTTTGATCTTGTCCACCTTCAATTTGAAGAGACTCCAATGTCTGCAACAGTTGGGACTTCAAATGCTCTTTCCTTCACTTTATATTGCACCTTTTGCTCTGATACCACTATTGGAGACCTCTAAATCTCCAAAGGCTTGATCTATACTGATTTAAGAACACCTCTATACCAATCACAGACCAAAATTTACGCAAATATTACCTTGATTTACAAAATCATTCACTATCACTTCTCTGAGTGAAGTTTAATCTTCTTTAAGAAGTCTGCTTCAGAATTTAACTTCATTACCGGCACATAACTTCAAATTTTTTCAATCTAATGATGCACATATCTCCATGCTACCTTTTTGCAATTATATCATCCATTATATCTTCAAAAGAATCATTAAAACTCTACTTTGATCATTAAGATCAAAGATATGTCAGAAACTATCTTCCTGAACAAGTGACTTTGACATAGTCAACTTCTAAGGTTGATTTCTCATAGCACAAATCCCGTTTCGCTAAATGCTTTTAGCCATAGCTTCCTTACCTTCTAACTTAGAATTTGAGTGCTCATTCATTAAAAACTTTACATTGTGCAATGAGATCTATGCAAAACATTGTCATGAAAAAATGTGCTACTCTGAGAGATCTATCTATAGACTTTACATATACATATTCTTATTGATCATACACACAACTTGAAAGGAATTAGACCACGAAACTTTGAACATAGCTTGATTAGCTTCTAGATTAGATGTGTACAAAATATTACCTGATCCAAATGATCAGGTTGAGAGAAATTAGAGAAAGACTTGATGCTAACTCAGAAAGATGACTCTCTACACATCTATCTCATGGACACTTGGCTTCTAATGACTCTCTCTCCTATTTCTTTACATTATTGACTTATCTACATATGATTCTAGACTCATCCCTCATCCATTACATTACTCCTTATCATTCTAGTGGTCATCTATCCTCATAGTAGAAGAATTTTCATATGTAATGTACATATGTATACAAGCTACATTTCTCAGATTTCTTCACTTTCTTCAATGACTTCTTTGGCTTCATTTTGTTTTCTAACTTGCTTCAAATTCTTAATAATCACCAATTAGGGATTGATTTTCTCCAACATTCTTTGGGATAGGAAAAACATAGGACATGTACTCATGAATGAGACCATAAAGCACGTGAAAATTGGTAGAGATGATGAATTTCTTTTGCCAATAGAGAGAGATAAATTTGAGAGGCTCATATGTAGCCAAGGAAAAGCCTTTATTATGTATCATCATGAGATATGTTGCATAGATCCTAAGCTAGTTGCAATTGAACTAATGAAACTACTTAAACAGAAGATAAACATGAGAGTTTTAGAGCCATCTTTTGCACCTTACTCAAATAGATGGTTCACTATGCCTAAAAAGAATGGGAAACTAAACTTTATTCAAGATCTCAAACTTATCAATAAAGTTACCACAAGGAATGTAGGAACATGACCCATTAGAGATGAGTTTGTTGAATCATTTTTAAGACATTCTATCTATTCAATGAGTGATTTATATTCTTTGTATGACCGATTCCAATTAGCAATTGATAGTCATGAGGTAAACCACAATGAAAATTCCTTTTGGCTTAGTGCAAATGTGTACTTTGCCTCAAGGAATGACTAATTATGTGGCTCATATGATCAGTGCCTTCGATGATATTCCAATTAAAGGGAGTGAGGAACGTGTAGAGGACATTACTTTAGATTCATATGGATTTCCTAAATTTGTTCTTGATCATATCTCTATTTGTGAACAAATATTTCAATGATTTGAAGAGGTAGGCCTCATATTTTCCATAAAAAAATATAGTTTTGGTATCAACAAGGTTTTTATTATTGGACCTTTATGTGGTGACTATGGTTGAAAGCCATACCCACAAAAATTTGATCCCATTAGCAAAATTTTTGACACCTATGGCAATGTGAGCGAGGTATGTAGATTTCTTGGTGCTTGCATCTTTTATGTTATTTGGATCCCACACTTTGCTCATGTTGTTGATTGTATTTATGAATAGTTGAGAAAGAAACAAAAGTTTACTAAAAAACACATACGGAAGCTATGCATAGATTGAAGAAATTGTTGCTTGAAGCTCCCATCCTTAAGCGTGTAGATTATTTTGTTAATAAACCTATTCTATTGACTATTGATACCTATGTTGCATTTATTTGATTGAATAATAGAAAAATACCAAATATGTTTAGTTTATTCACATATTTCCAAATAAATCCGAATAAAAAATTGGGTACAAATTTATTCTTGATGGAAAAAGTTTTTGATAAAAAAGCTTTTTGATGGAAAGCACTTTCAAAAATCAGTTTCTAAGCAAAAAATATATATCTTTCCATTCGACCTAAAAGCTTATTCTGCCATAGCATTCTAGAAAGATGTTAGAGATTTACTACTACCATAGCATTCATATAGTTTTACTAGTTGTTGTCATGCATATGTTATGATTCGCATATGCGTCTCTTACATATGTATGATTAGTATTTATGTGATTAGTTTTTTATGTTTTTCAATCATCAAAAGTATACATGTTTGACTTGTCAAAGCTTTTTTTACTTTAATGAATCAAATTTAAAATAAACCACTACTGTGATTGTCTGACTTGCTACATCGATTCTTACCCTCACAATAGTATAGGATTGAGCAATAGATCTATTGAGATTATTTGAATCGTCAACTCAATTTCTACTTTCTCAATAGTATAGGGAGTGTATACAAACTATTGTGATTGACTGATTCTTTGAATCTTAGTCTCATAATAGTCACTTAGCTTTGTTTGATCATAATTAGATAGTGTAGGGTCATAAAGTGTATAGAAACTATTGTGATCATCTGATTCTTTGACTCTTACTATCACAATACTTGTGTACATTCATGTGACAAGAATCATACATAATATAGGAAGTGTATATAACCTATTATGAATGTCTGATTCTTTGACTCTTACATTGTCAATGGTTACATAGGTTCACTTCAAGATTATAATTAAAATTTCTATTTGAAAGATAGTTGGAGAAGCTTGGAAAGGTTTGGAAAGTTGAGATGTCAAGTGGTAAAGTTGGTCTAGCAAACAAGCATAGGACCAGCCCTAGCTCTTTGGATATGTAAAATAGACCTTTTAGGCTTTTGTTTAGCACAATAAAACCCAATAGGTACTTTTGAATATAAACGAGAACAAGTTGATGCAAAATAGATAACTTGCAACTTGACTAGCTCACAAAAACCTTCTAAAAATGGATGGAAGTTGTGACTTCAAACATTGTGAGCACCCAGCACAGTAACATTTGGAAACATTCCTCTTAAGGGAGTGTCATACATAGAGTTGGCTTGATATAATGCATAAAATCCCTAATTTATAACAACTATAGAAGGAGCAATCACCTTGACATTGAACTGGTGTCATCTCGATTTTTTAGGGAGTTGTAGAGAATGAACTTGAGACTAAAAACCTTGAATTTCTCTAAAAGTAATGAACCAAATGACTTGAAAAGTTGTAAGAACTAGACACTTATACCTTTATAATGAGTGCTTAAACACTGGATTTGGAGTTGTATAGACGAAGCAACAATCTTTACAAGTTGACTGATTCTAGGGAAGAAGAAGCAGAAAACTGAAGTGGCACCAAGCAATGATCAAAGAGTATATGTATTGCTTCAAATCATCAATCTCCTTAATGTAAAAATGTTTTGGAGTCTTTATGCAGAATCTTGAGGATATTTCCACACCTTTTCTTCATAGATTTGATTTCAAAATCAGGAGGATTTGGCAGTTTAGATTGATTGGAATCTTTTCCTACAATCTAGGAAAAGAGAAAGTTTAAATCATATCTACCTTTTGGTTGATTGATTGAGAATCAATCCCAACCACTTCTAACTTGTGGCTTCTAGGCCTTTTATTCTTCCCTTTTACAAAAGTAAATATCTTGAACCATATGGGAAATGATCATAAGTGATCAACCAATTAATCTAAAGAAAATCTGTGCACATAAGTGCTATTCTTGAAGGCATATCCATAGCATCCAAATAATGGATTTGATGTAGAGAATATCCACCTCAAGCATAAATGAAAGCTTGATGTTCCAATAGCTCCCCCTCAAGCTAAAGTATGCTTGAGTCTTCATTCTCTGATAGGTTGAATACCTACCATAGCTTTGAATCTGCAAAGCTTTATCCCATCAAGTGCCTTTGTCATCATGTCTGCTATTTGCTTCTCAGTAGGAACAAATGAAATGTCAATCTCATTTGCCATAACCTTTTCTCTTACAAAGTGGTAATGGACTTCTATGTGCTTTTTCCTTGCATGAAAAATTGGATTTGTAGCTAGATGCATGAAACTTACATTATCTCCAAGTAAGTGAGGTTTGGACCTTACAAGTCCCAAATCTAAGTACAACTCCTTCAACCATATTGCTTCTTGGGTTGCAATAGTTAGATCTCTATATTTTGCTTCAGTTGAAGATAAAGCAATTGTTGGTTGCTTCATGGAACTCCATGGCACCAATCTTGAACCTGCAAATGCTAAGTATCCAAAGGGACTTCTTCTATCATCCTTTGCTCCTGCCCAATCTGCATCTAAATAGATTTTGATATCTAAATCTCAGGAGTAAGGATAGTAGATACCTTCATTAAGTGTCCCTTTGAGGGACTTTAGTACTCTTTTTGTAGGATCCATGTGTGGCCTTCTAGGTGAGTGCATGAACTGACTAAGCACCACACTTTATGATGTGTCTGGTCTTCTGTGAGTAGCATATATCAAGCTACCAACTAAGCTTTGATACTCTTTAGGATCATCAATCTGCTCAGCTTGATAAACACTTAGTTTATGATTTAATTCCAAAGGTGTACCTGCAAGATTTGTGTTCTCCATTCTAAACTTGAGAAGTATGTCTTCAATGTATCTTCTCTGAGTTAGATACATCCCTTCATCTGTATAAATCACTTGCATACCTAGGAAATATGTGAGCTCACCTAAGTCACTGATTTTGAACTCCTCTTGCATGTGTCTCTTGATCCTTTGAATGTCATTTAGATCATCACCTATAACAATAATATCATCTACATATACACATAGATAGATAACCTCATTGTGATCCCTTTTGATGAATAGAGAAGGATCTGAGTTGCTAGGTTTGAACCCTTGATCTTGAAGGTATGTAACCAACCTATAATTCCAAGCTCTAGGAGCTTGTTTCAATCCATACAATGCTTTCATAAGTCTGCAAACATAAGATGTATGATTAGGGTTTTCAAAACCTCATGGTTGTGGCATGTATACCTCTTCACTTATCCAACAATTTAGAAATGCATTTTTCACATCAAGTTGGAGGAGTCTCCAATTTCTTGCAATAGCTACACTTATCAATGTTCTGATTGTAGTCATCTTTGCAATTGGTGAGAATGTTTCCACATAGTTTATACCATGAGTTTGTGGGCATCCTTTGGCAACTAATATTACCTTGTACATAGAAACTAATCCATCTGAGTTTCTTTTAATCTTATACACCCATCTACGATCAATTACCTTTTGATTGAGTGACATTGGAACCAAATCCCAAGTGTCCATCTCCTTCAATGCATCTATTTCTTCTTTCATGGCCTTTTCCCAATTAAGGTTTCCCTTTGCCTCTTCATAGGTTGAGGGTTCCTTTGAAATTGAGTCCTTTGCCAAGTAGATTGAATGCTTTGTAACAAATGTGGCATCATATCCATACCTTTCTGGTTGTCTTTTCTCCCTTGTTGACCTTCTAGGTGCTTGCTTGGAGTATTCTCCACACTCTTGCATCTTTGCTTTGCCTCTTGACTTCCATAATTTGTAATCCTTTTCCTTTTCATCTTGGCCATCATCTGTATCACTTCTTGGATCTTGGATATGTGTATCATCCTCGCTTCCTAATTGATGAGAATCAAAATCAAGTTCATATGGTAGAGTTACCTTATGTTTGTCTTCATCATACCAAGACCTGTATGGATAAGCTAAACAACCAAACACCTTGCAATGTCCAAGACTAGGTAAGCTAAACAACCAAACACCTTGCAATGTCCAAGACTAGGTTTTCTTCCATACCATGCTTCATAAGGAGTCATACATTGAAGTGATTTGGATGGTAGTCTATTCACAAGGTACACAATAGTTGAAATAGCCTCTACCCATAGATAATGTGGCAACCTCTTCTCTTCAAACATTGTTCTGGCTGATCCAACTAATGTCTTGTTTCTTCTCTCTACAATTCCATTCAGTTGAGGAGAGTACCTGTAGTCACTTCCCCTTTGATACCTTCATCCTGCAAGAACTCATCAAACTCTTTGGAGAACCATTCTCCCCCTCCATCAGATATGAGCTTTTTGAGTGATGTACCTATATGATTCTCCACATGTGCTAGATACTTTTTGAAGCAATCAAACACTTCATTCTTACTATTGATAAAGTACAGAATAGTCCATCTACTATCCTCATCAATAAATGAGACATAATACCTTGATCCTACCAATGAAGGTTCTTGACTTGGTCCCCATACATCTGTATGTACTAGGTCCAATAAGTTCTTATGGATGTAGCCTTTGTGGTTGAATGGTTGTCTTTGTGCCTACCCAATCTAACATGCATCACATCTATTGATCATGTGTTGCTTTGATATGTTTGGCAATCCAAGAAAACTTTGATCCCTGCATATATCCTTTAAGGTTCTTTCATTCACATGAGCTAGCCTCTTATGCCACACTTCAAGCTCACTTAGGATTTGAGACCCAAAGGTAAATAGAGCTATGTTTTTAGTTTCTCCTAATTCAAAAGTAAAAAGCCTACCATGCTTTTCACCTCTGGCTATCTCCTTGAAGCCTTGACATGGATCTTACACAAAAGCTCCATGTTGGGTGAACCTAACTTGCAAGCATTTCTCAACTATTTGGCCTACACTTATTAGGTTTTTTCGTAATAGTGGGAACATTGAGTACCTTGCTCAGAATATTTGTCTTGCCATTGGAAGCTTTGACATTACCAACATTCTCCACATTTTGCTTTGTGTCATCCCCTGTTTGTACTTCATGTCTATGCTTTGGACTTTCCAAATTAGATAAGAGAGATATGTTATCTGCAACATGATTTGGACATCCTAAATCTATGTAAAATAAATGATCATCTTCTTTACCTTCCTTGAGTCTTAGATTCATCAAGAACAATGAGTCTTCATGTTGTTTATCTTTACAATAATTGTTGTAATCCCTTCTATTATGGCCTGTATTGTTATTGTTGAAGTTGTGTCCACCTCTGCCTCTGCTTATATGCCCATTTACATTCCTGCCATTTGGCAAAGGAACTAAATCCCAAGTACCATTCTTGTGAATAGAATCCAACTCACTCTTCATGGGGCGCTCCCAGTTGACATGATCCTTTGTCTGCATAGCCTCTTTGTAGCAAAAAGGCTCACCGGCATCTGTTAGCATAACAAAATCTAAACCTAGAACATATCTATCATGTGGATGTGAGACATGTGTAGAGCATCTCAATGGTTGCTAAACAGGAACATGTGTAGAATGATCTGATCAGACATTCTCTTGAACATCCCTATGTGCAGCATTTTTATGCATGCTAACTGGAGGACTAGTATCCTCAAACACCACTCTTCTCACTTCAACCTCCTCAATGGGCTGTTTATGCATCTTAGACTCATTGAAAATGACATCACTACTTCTGATCACTGACCGTGTTTCAGGATCCCATAAGTGATATCCAAATTATCCTTCTCGACCATATCCAAGAAAAATGCATTTCTTTGACTTATCGTCCAACTTTTGTCTAAGACTCTCCAGTATATGAACATATGCATCACACCCAAAAACTCAAAGATGATTATAAAATGGTGGCTTCCTTGTCCATAACTCTTGTGCCACTTTCAGAACTTTCACAGTACTAGGTGAAAAGTTAATCACATGAACTACAGTCAATACTGCTTCTGACCAAAAGCATTGTGAGAGGTTTGCATGATGTAGCATAGAAACTACTCTATCTTGAATAGTTCTGTTCATCCTTTCAGCTACACCATTCTGTACTAGAGTACAAGGAGCTGTAAACTCTCTACGAATCCCTCTAGACTGACAAAAAAGGCTGAATTCATGTGAGGTATACTCACCCCCATTATCTGAACGTAAAGCCTTAAGCTTAGTTCCTTTTTTAGTCTCAACTCAAGCAATCCATTTTTTGAAAATAGGGAATACCTCATCCTTCGATTTGGTAGGATATACCCAGACTTTTCTAGTAGCATCATCTATGAAAGTGATAAAGTAAAGAGAACCACCTAAGGACCTAGTGGGCATAGGACCACACACATCTGTATGAACGAGATCTAAAGGCTGAATTGAAGAGTCAATGTGCATTCTATGCACATTTATGGTTTGCTTTCCATATTGACAATGCTCACAAAATGAGAAAGATAACACAGGTAAGTAGCCATAACAAGAAAGATTTTCCATTCCACTACGAGATATATGGCCCAAACGACCATTCCAAATACAAGCCATAGGCTGTTCAGTAACAGCTAACAAGTGTTCTTTTTGTGATACAAATAAAGGATAAAGTGAGCCAACTTTGTTTCCTTTTGCAATAACCATATTTCCCTTTGATATACGAAAGGACTGAGCATAGAAGACCACCTTGTAACCAAGGTCATCAAGTTGACCAACTGACATCAAACTACATGATAATTCAGGTACATGGCATACATTATGCATAGTAAATTTTGAACCATCAATGAAAACTGTCTTTCTTCATATGTCCTTTCTTATGACAATAATGGCATTCGATATCCCTCTTCCTTGATTTACTTCTACTCTTATTCCATTGACCATTCTTTTCCTTGTTCTTGCTCCTGCCACATTGCTAATTCTTTCCTTGGTAAGAATCATGAACATTATATGCATCTCCACTCTGAGTGCCAACCATAGATTTTCTATGAATCTCCTCACTCAAGAGTGCTCCATATATATCATCATAGATGAGTTTACCACCAGGTGCACTATTGCTAATTGCTGTGCAAAACGTATCCCATAATGATGGCAGGGTGCATAACAACAATACTACTTTTATTTCATTATCCATATCCATTTTTTGAGCCTCTAATTGGGAGAATATAGCATCAAATGCATTTAGATGAGCAGCAACACTATCTCTTTCCTTCATGCAAAGTTCATATAATTTTCTCATCAAATACACTTTATTTGATTCCGTCTCTTTTTCATATGTATTGCATAACTTCTTCTAAAGCTCCTCTACATTTTCACACTAATACTATAAAGTAACCATAATCTACCAAGTGCAAGCAAATGGTAGACTTGGCCATTTCATCTAACTCATCCGAATCATCTTCATCCATGTCAGCAGGATTCTTTGGAATCCCATTTACTAGCTTCCATTGCCTCCTTTGAATCAGCACATTTTTAATCTGATTCTTCAATAGAGCAAAGTTTGTGCCATCAAATTTTCAGATCTCAAAATGGTCTTTGCCCTGCAAGTTATAGATCCTCCTCGGAACATAGCACTAGACCCTGATCCACTAGATATGTCTGAGATCTCTGATGCCATGATGGTAGAGAACTAGATCGAATGATAATGGAGCTAGAAAAGTCCAAACACCAACGAATAAGTGTATCAAGTAGTAAATCGACCACTGTATAGTTGGCTAAACCAAAAAATCTAGAAAAATTTTGCCAGAGTATCCTCTACAAAATGAGCATATGAATAGTGTCAAAATTTCATAAAACTGCAAGTACTGACATGTGTTCCTACATAGGGAATCATTGACTCCACTGCATATAATCAGTTACCCAATAGAAGCCAACTAGGCTTATCAAGCACCTTTGAACAACTATCATATATCTCCTATGGCGAGGCTCAGTAAGTCTTCCACCTGCATCACCGAAGAGACCCCGACATCTGGGTGTCTCCATGTTAAGAAAACCTCACCACGATTGTTGTATAATTTATGGGTTCAGAAGGTAAAACATATGGATTCTAAAGGTTAGAATAGGATGTATGTTTTCTTTGGTCTAACCCTTGAATTACCCTTGGAACATGCCTTGAACCTTTGGGTGAAACCCCTTGATTTAACCCTTGAGGTATTTATTCATATGAGCTCCCAATTGAATGGTTAGAACAATAGGTTGATTTATCCTAAGGTGTGGAACCTTAGTCTTGGGAGAAGCTTCTCTAGGAGCCACCTTGTGTGTACCTGAGAGAAGAATCCTCATTTGATTTAGAAGGCATGTGATAGACCTTAGGAAATTAGAAGGCATGTGATCACCCTTGGGAAAGTGTCCACATGAGGGACACTTGGCCAATCTCAAGGACATGCACCCCCTTGGGCTAGAGGTATATATATGGGTGGAGTTGGATGGGTGGATACGTGCTCTCTCTTATTGAGGTGGTTTTGCTAGGTAGTACTTTGTTGATTCACAATAGTGATATCAAGAGCTAAGTTTCATTAGGATATAGAATTCATTTTGTCTTCCTTAGTTTCGTGTGAGTAGTTGCTACCGATCCCTGATCACGTGCATTTCCTCTCTTTCGAGTAGCTACCATCGACGGGAGTCCAGTTTCTCGAGAGTCCAACTTCTCTTTACAGAGATGCAAAATGGCCAACGGGTGACCCCCTCTCAGTACAAGCCTGCTACAGTAGCCACCCGACGGACGGCAAAACTCACTTAAGAGAGTGTAGAGCCTACGAGCGCGCTCCGTAAACACTTTCACTCATTAGATATTGAGTTGAAGCACAACGTTCTCTTTTTATAAAGCATTCTGCGCGTCCCACGTTTGTATATGGGATATAAACATCTTTAGACGGTGCCATCCAGTTCTTCAAACCCGTCATGTCATATGGGGGAACACATATGCTATCCACGGGGGATATAAACCACGAAGTGGCCATTCATGCACGAATGCCTTAAGCGTTGCACGATCCGTTAATTATGGAATCTTAGCCATCGACGGATCAAAGTGATAATGCTCTTGAAGGAGGAGTTTACACATGCTGAGACACCCTCTCACACTCCGTGGATAGTGAGGAGAGTTCATGAACTCAGAGGAGCGGCAACGTATGGAGAATCAAAGGAGGACTATGGCTTCGAAAAAAATGGACAACCTTAACAAGATGGGCACACTCGCAAATGGATGGCCATCAACAAAGATGTTGGGGAAGTATTTTTTGTCCTCACATATCTCATTAATTTAATTGCATAAGTGAATGTAATCATTATTGTGTTTTATTTGGAACGATAGTGGATGAGGTTTGGGTTGGCGCTATCCGCTAGTTGAACAATAGGTGCAGGGATGGTCTTGTGCTTGTCATATGGATGTCCCCCCTTCCTCTTGCCTCTCGACATGAGGCCATTTTAGAAGGTTAATGGATTGGAACGAGAAACTCATGCTTGTGAGATTGTCCATCTACCCATGGATTTGCATGTTCCAATGATAACTGGCTTATTGTAGCCAAGCGTTCATAGCAACGTTGCTTTTTGATTATTATTGCACCCTATATTTTTAAGTATCATTCATTTCCCAATATATAGTGGAGTATGCCTTATGTGGATAATTTCTTCTAGTATATGCATTTATAAAAGCATGATTCTTCTTGATGTGTATTGAAAAGAAAGATCATATTTTTTAGTATGCATAAATAGAGTAGATGGAGATTTTGAAAGTTGATGCATATTGTGGAAGTAAATGCACACATATGGGCACATGTAAGTATCAAAATGCCCAAGAAAGAATTCAATGATGGATGAGATGGGATGGCCCAAGCCTAGTTCATCATCACAAGAACACTCAAGCAAAGTCAAGGGATGGACGAAGCTTAATTTCCAGATAAGTGTTTACCCTCTTTTCTTTTCCTTTCAAACTATGAAGCATGCATTGCATGTTGTAATAGAAATGAACTAAGTAAGTGGATGCATAGATTTAGGTGGTCAGGTTTCTTTAACCACATAGAAAATTATCATGGAAATAAGTTGCACTATGCATCCACTTCATTGATTGGAAAAGAAAGATTGGTTGTATGTTCATGTTTTATTTATGCATTATTGAAACTCTGATGCACAAAAAGAAAGATGCGTGGAAAATTTGACACCATCCTTTGAATGAACAAAGCTCCAATTTGGAACTTTTGCATGCTTTGAGGGGTTCAACTTCTGAACCTTACGCATGCAACACCTTTTCCAATAAAGGTGGAACCATTTGGCATAGTTAAGCTTAAGTATGATTATAAGTTCCATGATAGGAATAATGATCACACAAAAAGGGGGAAGAAAATGTCCTCAAAAGACATATTAGGGAAAAAAATGGTTGAACCATTTTACCCTTTTTAGCATTCATTTCTTCCCCAATAAGCTTCTTCGTTCGTTGACACGAAGTAGGATCCTTTTGGAGCTTTGAGAAAATTGCTTCAAGAGTGAAGAATTGTAACTCATTAAGCACATCTAGAGAAGAGGAAGATTAAAGGGTTGAAAGAAACCCTTAAGAACTCTACTCCAAAATGTGCTCTATGAGTAAGAAACAATTTATCAAGATGGTTAACAAGGTAACCATTTAGCAAAGCTTATGATTGACTATATCCTTTGATACAGATGCCTAATTATGTCAATAGATGATATCTAGTATGAGAATACTAGCTCTATTATCAAATGACATAAACAAAGATAACTTTGATTGCATCTAATCAAGGAAATAGTTCAATGAAAGCTTAAAGTCCTTTCAAAGAACAAATCAAGACTATGCAAGAATGTAACTTACAAAGATTTTGATTATATTTGATAAGACTAAAACAAATGAAGTTTAATCCTTGAGTAAGAGCTAAGGTGGGATTGTAAATCGGATGGTATGGGACATCTAGGTTTACAATGTCACTTAAGTGCGTACAGTGGTATGGGACACTGAACTTAAGGATAATGGAAGCTTAAGCTCAAGGATATTGGAGAACTTTTTGAGTGAAGGATTTAGCATAAATGAACCTCCCATTTGGATAGGAAATTAAAAGATCATCAATTTCCTATAGTTTTCGAGGACGAAAACTTTTTAAAGGGGGGAAGAAAGGTATCATCAATATGATACTTCTAAGTGAAAGATATTCCTTAACTCTTTTATGAAAGTTAAGGAGTACATTGGATGTCCATAAGTAACCAAGTATGTTTGAGTTAAATCTCAAACAAAGTAAGAACCAATTATGTAAGAAGGGAATTCATTAAAGAATTCCATTTTGGCAAGTAAACTAAGGTAAGATAGCCAAAGACTTAAAGCATATTTAGAGTAGCGTATTTGAGAGTAGATAAAGATAGATCCAAAGTTTGGATCGACAAGCATGATAACTTGCTTAAGTCAAAAGGGTGACATATAAATGTTGATCCCTAAAAGGAGAATAGTTAATGGTTTGAAGAACATCAACATGATGTTGAAGACTTAAGCTAGGATATAAACTCATGAAGGTATGAGTTGAAGATCCCAAGAAAATCCCATGGGTAAATATCATAGAAGAAGGGATTTAAAGGAGAAAAGACTTGATCTTATCTCATGTTAAATTAGCTAGAGGAATTTTTGAGAAAGCCAAGTGACCTAACTTGGTCAAATATATCCAACCCTTTATGGTTGGATAATCCAAGAGACATACATTGGTCAAAAAGATCAAACCCTTTTTTAGTTCGATACCAAGTAAAGTTCAAAGGTCAACCTAAATAGACCTTTGAATCGATTGATATTAGAAAACTTAGTCTTTGCTCTCATGAAAATGATGCCAAGGAGTTCCAAGATGGAATTCATGATCAGAGAGCATTGAAAAGATAAGGGCAAAGAAAGTGGAAACACTGAGGATGTGGTTCTATGGATTGGAGAAAGAACTCATAGTATGGGATAGTGAGAACTAACTTCCATTGAGATTTTTCTCTGATGGCCAGAGAGAAAATAGGCTCAAGATCTGATAGGAAACATCAGGATAAGCCTTAAAAATAAGACCATTTAGATTAAGGTCTTAGGTTCATTATGAGGTATAGAAATGTACCTCCTTGAACCAATTTAATATACCTGGTTGTATGAAAAAAAGGGTAAACAGGATGAACATGACATTTACCCTAGAAGAGGCTATCCTTTATCCTCTTAAGCAGATGCATTTTTCTTAATAAAATGCATAGCCAAATTTTATGTGGAACAATAAATTTGGATAAGTAAGAGGGTAAAGAATTTTGGGAGTGTACGAAGTTAAACTCCAAAAAAATAAGTCAAGCCTATTCAAGTATAATAGCATTGAATGAAAGAATGATCTATAAAATATCTTCTTTTGAATCTTTAGTGAGAAAGTGATTCAAGAATGTTCCTAGCAAGATCTGAGATATGATGCTTAGAAACAAGTATCTTTCTTGCAAGTCCTTCGAACTAAAGCTGCAAAACTTGAATCATCTCAACCCCATCTAATAGAAAATCTAGAGGGTATCTTGATGACTTGATGAAGTATTTTTCCTCAATTTTGAGGATTTGAAGGAATCGGATTTGTTTCTCTTTGCAAAGATTTGATGACCTTTGAAGTTAGTATACATAACTACCTAAACCATAGTTGGTTCAAGATAGTTAGTACTGATTCTCATTGGAAGAACAGGCTAAGCTAAGATAAACAAGTGGGGTAGAGACCTAGAAGAATGGTCTACCAAATAATTCCAATTCCTAAAGTCATCTATGGATCTAAGTCTTGAATGTTAAAACTTCCAAAAGGATTAAACTCTATTCTGAGAATTAATCCAAGGAAAATCAGACATGATCAAGATAGGGATCCACTTGTAGACATGAACTTGTAGATTGGATATACTATCATTTAGAATACTTGAGCTTTATGTTTCAAGAAAACCTGGATGATTGAAATAAGTCCACCTAAGTTGCCAAGGAATGAGAAGATAGTATTTCTCCTCATTTTATTAAGCTTGTTTTGGCAGGGACTCACTAGACCCACTTTGCTAAGTTCACATCTTTAGCTAAGTCCTATCAAATACAAGTAAAGTATATTTGTATTTGAAAAGGACTATAAAAGAATAAGTTAAGTTCAGAACATCTGAAGATTCCTCTCCTTTCTGTTGAAAGTGGAAGATGAATCTAGTTTTTGGCCCTTTCAAGATAGAGATAGGATCTCTAGACTCCTGAAAATATAAGTTTCTAAGTACAAAGGGTACTGAAATATATTGTTTTATGGAGCTCAAGGTTTGAGAAAGTTCCAAAAGAAAAAGACCACCAAAGAAGTCCACCCTTTTCACCAGTCCATAGGTACAAGGCATGCATGTACATTCAAGTGGACTAAGAGAAAGTGATTTGGGCAGGGATTTTGAATCATTTCTTTGCAGAATAAGGTAGAGATTAGCCCTTATCTTATTACTGGAAATGAATCTAAAGAGAGAGATGACCATGCTTAGAGTATAGATCATGGTGCACGGGGGAATACTTCACATATTATACCTACACACATTTTCAAGGATGAAAATGTTAAAGGGGGGAAGAATGTTGTATAATTCATGGGTTCAGAAGGTTAAACATATGAATTCTAAAGGTTAGAATATGATGTATGTTTGCGTTGGTCTAACCCTTGAACTACCCTTGGAACATGCCTTGAACCTTTGGGTGGAACCCTTGATTTAACCCTTGAGGTATTTATTCATATGAGCTCCCAATTGAATGGTTAGAACCTTAGGTTGATTTATCCTAAGGTGTGGGAACCTTAGTCTTGGGAGAAGCTTCTCTAGGAGCCACCTTGTGTGTACGTGAGAGAAGAATCCTCATTTGATTTAGAAGGCATGTGATAGACCTTGGGAAATTAGAAGGCATGTGATCATCCTTGGGAAAGTGTCCACATGAGGGACACTTGGCTAGACACTTGGCCAATCTCAAGGACATGCACCCCCTTGGGCTAGAGGTATATATATATGGGTGGACTTGGATGGGTGGATATACATGCTCTCTCTTATTGAGGTGGTTTTGCTAGGTAGTACTTTGTTGATTCACAACAACGATCCTCTTTATCAAATGTAAAAGGCTTTATGAAAAAACGTAACCGCTATATCAATGACCACATGGACGTACATAAGTCGTATCACAGAAGGGTACATGGTGTGTATGTGCTCAATATATGTAGTAAAATGACACTAAAAAGGCTAAATGCACAGCCCAAAAACTAGCCAACAACACTTGCAAGTGTCTATCAACTCTGATGTATTAGGCTCAAAAACCTGCATAAATTTGTAGTGGCTGCTCCCACCAAAACTGAAAACCTTTCGAGAAACCTATAGTTTTATAAGTATGCATGAAAATACAGCCCCAAAGCTTGATATTTATTGTCGGAGAAGTACAAAGAATACTCTTCTTGTTGTTCTTGGACCTGTGTGAAGAGAACTCTGTGCGAAAATACTCCAAAATGGCTCCAAAAGACACCCCAAAAATGCTTCAAAAACAGGCTTTGAAAGCAAAGAATGAAGCTTTGAGGGACCAAAACATGTTCAAGGTAATGTTAACCTAGTCTTTCCCCTTCTTCGGACACCACAAGAGTGTAGCTTGGTGGCAAGAGATTGCAACGGTTAAGTGAGGTCTGGGGGGGATAGTATTGGGATGGGTGAGCTCCCGAGAAGTATCGGGAACCTCTATCTTCCTTGATCGTTGAGGTCCTCCTTCATGTGTAGCCAACAATGCCAACACTGACTTCAGTGACTCAGATGACAAGGTATGCCAAGTTTCTATGCCTTGGTCGCCACCTTAGTCGTAAGCCTTGGAGAAAGCTCGCTTTGCTCGCACAAAAGGAAGAAAACTTTTGCGTTGAACTGCTCTGATACCAGTGAAGTAATTCGATGGCGATGCACCATAATGCACTCTCCTTCTCAAGAGCTCCATGACGATATCCTCATAGTAGAAAACTGAGATCCTAAGGCCGCACACAGTACTCCGCACAAAGGCTATAGAATACACAAAAAAACACAGTACACAGGGAGCATGAAGATTGACTTTTTAGGTCTTACAAATGCGGTTGAACTTACAATCTGTGACTGACCAGGCCACTATATGTTTTATTAAAGAACATATACAAAGAAGTGTCTGGTGGCCATTTGGCCTTTCACATGGACACTAACGGTAACATACAAGGAATACTATCACATGTTCCAACAACTCCTCCTATCCTGTCATCGGAGTTGGTAAGATCATTCTGACTACTGCTGATGGTAGTTCTTTTACATTGTCACATGCTTTATTTGTGCCAGGGATCAAGAAAAATCTGTTATCGGTTTCTGCATTAGCCAAGATTGGCTTGGTTGTGAAATTTGTTGATGATAGATGTATAGTTCATGATCTGTCAAATGGTGATGTCATTATTGCTTCTTGCATTTTATGTTGTGGGTTGTATAAGCTCATAGACTATGAAAGATTTGTGAATGATTCAACATGTGTAGTACATGATTCTCATGCTATGTCAGATGCAAAGCTTTGGCATGCATGCTTTGGTCGTCTGAATTTTGCTAGTTTGCCATGCCTACAGAAATCTGAAATGGTGTCCTCTTTGCCCAAACTTGAGGCACCCGGTAAACATGTATGTGAAGGCTGTATTTTGGGCAAAATGCAAGGTTCCTTCTTTCCAAAAGATGGTTCAGTTTGAACTACTCAAAAATTTTAGTTTGTTCACAATAATGTTTATGGTCCTATGTAGACACCCTCTTTTGGAAATTATCTTTACTTTGTGACTTTCATTGATGACTCTTCCAGGCATGCATGGGTATATCCATTGAAAGCAAAGTCCAAAGTGTTTATGTGCTTCAAATAGTTTTTGGTTTTGGCTGAAAATATGTCAACATGTAAAATGGGCACCCTCCATTCTGATCAGGGGGGGAATATATGTCTTCTGACTTTAATGCATTTCTATCTGAACGTAGGGTGAAACATCAGTGTACTCTACTATATACGTCTCAATAGAATGGAGTTGTTGAACGGAAGAACAAGTCACTCATGGAGATGGCGAGGTGTATGGTCAAGAGTGAGACTTTACCACATAATTTCTGGCTTGAGGCTCATATGTGTGCAACATATGTACTTAACAAGTGTCCCACTAAAGCGCCATAGTCTATCACTCCATATGAGGCTTGGCATGGTCCGCAAGCCATCTGTTGCTCATATGCGTGTTTTTGGTTGTTTGGCATATGCATTAGTGCCTCAACAACATCGCAAAAAATTGGATGATAAAGCAGTAAAATGTATTTTTGTTGGATATAGTTCTGAAAGTAAAGGCTATCCTTTGTATCATCCATAGAGTAAACACATGTTGGTTAGTCGTGATGTTGTTTTTGTGGAAGATGCTATTCAGCCCTTACTTTCATGTACTAAGGAGACATCTGTTAGCTCCAAAGACATGTATGATATGTTGCTACCTCTTTTTACAGGTGGACAATCTAGTGCTAGTCCTAATGAGGCAAATTCTCAGCCTTTGCAGGTTTCATGTGATGATGTAGTTCATTCCATTTCTGATGCAGATGTACATGATGCACTTGTTGATGAGAGAGTTGATATTGAGCAGGAAAAAACTATGCCAAAATGGTTGGTGCAAACTGTTGGAGTTAGACGTCTGCGGAAGCACGCGAACAACACAAGGAAGAGGAAGAAGCTTGGAGCACAACACACAAGACTGAATGTATTACTAGAGAATGTACAAAGATAAGTAGTCCATTAGGGCAATAGGCGTATATACAAGCCGGGGGAAAAAAACCTCCTAAAGAAGGAAAAAAGTGCCCTGGCGGTCCTAGAGTGTTCACACACATCACTACCTAAATATATCAACAAATCCCCCCTGGGAGTGATGCGGTGAACAAGGAGCTGGCACTCATGTATAAGGAAGTGCCGAGCTATGTGGAAATCACTCCACAAAAGGAAGTAAGCCCAAAGCTTTGCGGAAAGCTTCAAACTTCTCCCTAGGCAGAGCCTTCGTGAAAAGGTCTGCAATGTTCTCCTGTGTGGGCACATATGCCAAGCTGATCTCCCCAGCAGAGAACCTCTCCCTGACATAGTGATAATGCACCTCAATGTGCTTAGTGCGAGCATGGAACACAAGGTTCCTCGCAACTGCCAATGCGCTCTGACTGTCAGTGAAGATGGTGGTGGCAGAAGACTGGTCAACACCCAAATCAGCCATAAGGCGTCTGAGCCACACACACTCAACAGTCGCTGTGAAAGCTGCCCTATACTCAGCCTCACAACTGGAAGTGGCCACAGTAGGCTGCTTCTTGCTCAACCAAGATATACATGAGCTACCAAGCATGAAGCAAAAACCACTTGTGGACACACGAGTGTCATAGCAACCAGCCCAATCTGAGTCAGAAAAAGCATGCAAATCTGGCGGTAGTGATCCCCCCTTGGGATAAAACAACCCAAGTAGCCGAGTACCACTCAAGTAGCGAAAGATGCGCTTAACCGCTTTCCAATGCATGACTCCTGGGCAATGCATAAACCTGCTCATCTGTGAGACAGCAAACTGAATATCGGGCCGAGTAATGCATAAGTAAATCAAGCATCCAACAGCCTGCTGATAGAGAACAGCATCAAATGCATCTCCAGCATCATGAAGACTCAATCGTAAACCTGTCTCCATAGGAGTGGCAATAGGCTTACAGTCTTCAAGGCCAAAACGCTGCAATAATGTGTCAATATATTTCGTTTGACACAAAGCCATTCCACCATCAACTTGCATAAACTGAATGCCCAAATAGTGATGCAAATGCCCCAAATCAGACATCTCAAATGAGGCATGCAAATCAGCCTTGAAATCAGCAATATGCTTCTCAAGAGGACCAATGAGCAGCATGTCGTCTACATAGACAACAATGATTAAAAGCACATCATTAGCACGCTTAACATATAAGGTGCTTTCAGTTGGACTGTTCTCAAAACCATGTGCAATCAGATAGGCATGTATTTTCTCATACCAAGCACGTGGTGCTTGCTTTAAACCATATAACGCCTTCTTTAACCTGCACACCTGGTTTTCATGCCCTTTCTGCACAAAGCCACGGGGCTGAAAAACATACACTTCTTCATGCAAGTCACCATTCAGAAATGCTATTTTAATGTCCAACTGATGTACATTCCAACCATGATGGGCTGCAAGTGCACAAATGCTCTGAACAGTAGTCATACGGCATGTAGGTGCAAAGGTCTCATCAAAATCAATGCCTCTTTCCTGCGCATAACCCTTTGCAACAAGCCTAGCCTTATACCTGTCAATTGTACCATCAGGTTTACGCTTCAGCTTGTATACCCACTTAGTGCCAATGGCCTTCTTGCCAGGAGGCAAGTCACATAAAGACCATGTACCATTCTTCATTATAGCTTCATATTCAGATTGCATAGCAGCCATCCAATTTTCTGAATTTTGTGCTTCATCAAAAGAAACAGGCTCATTCTCATCACAGAGACTAGATGCAGCCATAGGATAGCAATCTGATGCAAAGGAGGTACTATGAGAGCCTGAACGAGTACGATATGACAAAGGTGCATCTAATTTGCTGTCACGCAAAGTCTGCACCATCCATTTTGGCATAGTTTTTGCCTGTTCAATATCAGCTCTCTCATCAACAAGTGCATCATGTAAATCTGCATCAGAAATGGCATGATCTGCATCATCATATGAAACCTGCAAAGGCTGAGAAGTTGCCTCATTAGGACCAGTGCTAGCCTGTCCACCTGTAAAAAGAGGCATCAAAGTATCATACATGTCTTTGGAGCTAACAGATGTCTCCTTAGTACATGAAAGCAATGGCTGAATAGCATCTTCCACAAAGACAACATCACGGCTAACCAGAATGTGTTTAGTCTGTGGATGATACAAACGATAGCCTTTACTTTCAGAACTGTACCCAACAAAAATACATTTTACTGCCTTATCATCCAATTTTCTGCGATGTTGTTCAGGCACTAATGCATATGCCAAACAACCAAAAACATGCAGATGAGCAACAGATGGCTTGCGGTCATGCCAAGCCTCATATGGAGTGATAGACTGCAACGCTTTCGTGGGACACCTGTTCAGTACATATGCTGCACACATGACAGCCTCAAGCCAGAAACTATGTGGTAAAGCCTGACTTTTGACCATGCACCTCGCCATCTCCATGAGTGACCTGTTCTTTCGTTCAGCAACTCCATTCTGTTGAGGTGTATACGGCACTGTACACTGGTGTTTTATCCCACGTTCAGCCAGAAATGCATTAAAATCTGAAGACATATATTCCCCCCCTCGATCAGAACGGAGGGTGCCCATTTTACATGCTGACAGATTTTCAGCCAAAACCAAAAACTGTTTGAAGCACATGAACACTTCGGACTTTGCTTTGAGTGGATATACCCATGCATGCCTGGAAAAATCATCAATGAAAGTCACGAAGTAAAGGTAATTTCCAAAAGAGGGTGTCTGCATAGGACCACAGACATCACTATGTACAAGCTGCAATTTCTGCATAGCCCGAACTGAACCATCTTTTGGAAAGGAAGAACGCTGCATTTTGCCCAAAATACAGCCTTCACAAACATGTTTTCCAGGTGCCTCAAGTTTGGGCAAAGAGGACACCATTTCAGATTTCTGCAGGCATAACAAACTAGCAAAATTCAGATGACCAAAGCGTGTATGCCAAAGCTTTGCATCTGACATAGCCTGAGAATCATGAACTGCACATGCCGAATCATTCACAGATTTTTCATAGTCTATGAGCTTATACAGCCCACGACATAAAATGCCAGAAGCAATAATCACATCGCCATTTGAGAGATCATGGACTGTACACCTGTCATCAACGAATTTCACAACCAAGCCAATCTTGGCTAATGCAGAAACTGATAACAGGTTCTTTTTGATCCCGGGCACAAATAAAGCATCTGACAAAGTGAAAGAACTACCATCAGCAGTAGTCAGAATGATCTTACCAACTCCCATAACAGGATAAGAGGAGTTATTGGTGCATGTGACAGTATTCCCTGTAGGGGCAGGCTCGAGTGAAGAGAAGAAACTGCGCTGCGAGGTAATATGTTTGGTTGCCCCACTATCAAAGTACCAAACATCTGAGTCTACTGCAGACATGCACTGATCATGAGAAGATGGGTCAAAACTGCAAACAGTAGTAAACGCCCATTCTTCTTCCTGCACAAGATTTGCAAACTCTGTTTTTGGTGTAGAGGCCTCTGCAACAACCATTCCAGCCTCTTTCTTCTTTGCCTCTTTAGCAGCCAGTTTTGGACAGTTCTTTATAATATGATCATTTCCTTTACAGTACTTGCAGAACAATTTCTGCTTTTCTGATTTCTTCTCATCTTTATCCTGGTTCTTCGATTGTGCAGCATTTGCAGATTTCTGCTTACTAGTAGAAGAGCTCCATTTTCCTTTGCCCTTCTGACTAGCCAGGAAAGCTTGATCTGCAACACGCATAATGGACCTGTTCTGCCTGGACTGATCTTCCTGCAACAGAACAGAGACTAATTCCTCAAATGACAAGGCATTCGGATTGCCTTTCATCATCAATCGAAGAGTAGAGGCAAAACTCTGATATGAATCAGGAAGGCCATTCAGAACGGTCTGCACAAGTGAGCTATCTGGTATAACCTCATCAGCAGAAATCAATTGTTACTTCAGGTCTTTGATCTTTGTAAGAAAACTGTCCATCGAATCACCTTCATTCATGTGCTCACTCTCCAACTGTTTTCGGAGGTAAGCAACACGAGCCTCATTCCTAGCCTGGTACAAAGTGGTAAGTGTATCCCAAGCATCCTTTGCTGTTTTGCAAGAGCGAATGTGAGGAATAATGGCATGTTTGACAGACAAAGCTATCAATGGCACGTTTGCGGAATAATGGCACGTTTGCGGAATATCATCTTCGACACCATCTTCATCAGCTCCAACACCTGTATTTGCAGTACCTGTCGTTACAGGTGTAACAGGACGTCTTTCAACACCCTGCACAATGTTCCACAATCCTTTTGCAACCAGTACATGTCGCATCATATAAGCCCATAATGGGTAGTTGGTACCATCCAACTTATCCTCAACAGCCAACATACGGAATACATCACTGCTTTCAGCCATGGCCGGTGACTAAAATACCTTGATGCAGAAAATTGACTGTATCTCAAAAAGTTGAACAGAACTACCCAGACGAGTTCTGCTAGACCTGTAGCAGACTTTGAGACGCTTAAACTGGCGAACAGAAACTGGTATATACCTTTGGCACAAAAGGACGAAATAGCCTACACAAGCACTGCGATAGTGCGTTGGGAGGCCGAAACGAGCTCAGATCGCGATTTCGGCACCACAAAGCGAAGCAGTTTTGATCTCGAAAACAACCTGAGTATGCTCACCAAATTTTGTGCGAATCTGAGACTGCAAACGGAGGAGTGTCGACGGCGCCCTAGAAGAATCAACGACCTGCTCTGATACCAATTGTTGGAGTTAGACGTCTGCGGAAGCACGCGAACAGCACAAGGAAGAGGAAGAAGCTTGGAGCACAACACACAAGACTGAATGTATTACTAGAGAATGTACAAAGATAAGTAGCCCATTAGGGCAATAGGCGTATATACAAGCCGGGGGAAAAAAACCTCCTAAAGAGGGAAAAAAGTGCCCCGGCGGTCCTAGAGTGTTCACACACATCACTACCTAAATATATCAACACAAACTTTGTGTCATAGCAAATTAGATGCCATACCGTACTCATTCAAGCTCTCATAGTGCCTATTTTGCATCAGATTGCTATGCTATGACTACCTCTAGTCTCTGTGATGAGCATGAGCCTGTTTCGTTTGATGAAACACAAAATTCAGAAAATTGGATGGCTGTTATGCAATTTGAATATGATGCTATAATGAAGAATGGTACCTGGCCTTTTTGTGACTTACCTCCTAGCAAGAAGGCCGTTCGCGCTAAGTGGGTTTACAAGCTGAAGGGTAAGCCTGATGGAATAGTTGACATGTATAAGGCTAGGCTTGTTGCAAAGGGTTATGCGCAGGAAAGCGGCATTAATTTTGATGAGACCTTTGCACCTACATCCCGTATGACTATTGTTCATAGCGTTTGTGCACACTTGCAGCCCATCATGGTTGGAATGTACATTAGTTGGACATTAAAACTACATTTCTAAATGGTGACTTGCATGAAGAAGTGTATGTTTTTCAGCCCTGTGGCTTTGTGTAGAAAAGGCATGAAAACCAGGTTGCAGGTTCAAGAAGGCATTATATGGTTTAAAGCAAGCACC
The DNA here is from genome assembly GCA_020310875.1 of Ceratopteris richardii. Lineage (NCBI taxonomy): Eukaryota > Viridiplantae > Streptophyta > Polypodiopsida > Polypodiales > Pteridaceae > Ceratopteris > Ceratopteris richardii. Next base: position 21,268,201 of record CM035418.1, on the reverse strand, counting down.
ACGTGCTTAGTATGAAAAGATACATGCCTATCTGATTGCACATGGTTTTGAGAATAGTCCAACTAAAAGCACCTTATATGTTAAGCGTGTTAATGATGTGCTTCTGATCGTTGTTGTTTATGTTGATGACATGTTGTTCACTGGTCCTATTGAGAAGCACACTGCTGATTTTAAGGTTGACTTGCATGCCTCATTTGAGATGTCTGATTTAGGGCATTTGCATCATTATCTGGGCATTCAATTTATGCAAGTTGATGGTGGAATAGCTTTGTGTCAAACAAAATATATTGACACATTATTGCAGTGTTTTGGCCTTGAAGACTATAAGCCTATTGCCACTCCTATGGAGACAAGTTTACGATTGAGTCTTCATAATGCTGGAGATGCATTTGATGTTGTTCTCTATCAGCAGGCTCTTGGATTCTTGATTTATTTATGCATTACTCGATACTAGTAGTACGCAGTTCAAAATAGTAGCAAATGTCGACTTTTTGCTCTCAGTTCCAGTTATGTTGAAACACGCCATCGATATAGGTGCCAATATAGGCACTGCTATGAGCATCGATATTTCCAATAATTTATCAATGCTTATATGAAAGCTTATACTAGTACTTATACTGGCTCCAATTTTTTTCGATGCATACACCAACAGAAACTTTCTAACGATTATACCGATGATCAAATGACCATCAGTATGACTAATGTATTCTTTCACGGCATTTCTAATGGTCATACTGATGCCCGGGCATGACTGTTGGTATGGCTAGCATTGGTATGCCCCTCATATGTTGTAGTGACACCTAACATTAGTGGACTCTAATGGAAGTTACTAAAGGAATGGTGGAGATCGCACATGTACTTGTAGATGCCAGTTACATTTCTGGAGCTATTGATTTGATAGTTATATATAGAGGCATAAGGTTGGGAGGAGAGTCATCTCTCAAACGTGTGGTGGTTCTTACAATTTATTTTCTTATCATCATCTTTTCGTTTCTTATTACTTCCCTAGCCAACTTTTTGGCACAATGTAATTCAAAAATAAAAGTGAAATCAACTATGGAAAACGATGGGCAGATTTGCGCCTTCAAAAAAGTGCAAGCTTCAATCATAAGAAACACCACAACCACTTAAACTTAAAGTGAGAAACTTCAAAGACATTATGAATATGTATGCATGTGTATATCATAAACTTATAGTGAGAACTAATAGGGAGAATGTATGTCTCTGCTATGTGCATAAACTTATAGTGAGAACTAATAGGAAAAATATATGTCTCTGCTATGTGCATACAATCCAAGAATCCCCCCTTGAGTGGTACTCGGCTACTTGGATTGTTTTATCCCAAGGGGGGATCACTACCGCCAGATTTGCATGCTTTTTTTGAAAGTGATTGGGCTAGTTTCCATGACACTCATGTGTCCACTAGTGGCTTTTGCTTCATGCTTGGTAGCTCATATATATCTTGATTGAGCAAGATGCAGCCTACTGTGGCCACTTCCAGTTGTGAGGTTGAGTATAGGGCAGCTTTCACAACGATTGCTGAGTGTGTGTGGCTCAAATGCCTTATGGCTGATTTGGGTGTTGGTCAGTCTTCTGCCACCACCATCTTCACTGACAATCAGAGTGCATTGGCAGTTGCGAGCAAGAGAGCAACTAATGCGCACAAAGCCACATGTATGGCAAAAAATGGCCATACATGTGGAGCCAATATCCACTAAGACTAAAACTTTAGAATCTAAGCCTCAATCATTTGAGTTTGAATCAAGTGCCAATAAAGAAGTAGGAGAATATAGAAAAGGAGATGAGAGTAATTCTTGCTTACCTAACTCATTCAATCGGCACACTATAAAAGAAATTTTAGATAGTGGAGTGGGCATAGCAATAACCAGTAATGCTAAGTAAATCCTTATGGGAAAAGTGGAGAAAACCTACAATAAGGCCCACTCATCTAGAATTAAAATTGACTGATGGACATGTGAAATAGACGATTGGTTTTTTAGTGAATGTAAAGTTAGATACTTGCAAAGTTGATTTTGATCATACTCTAGCTATGTGCAACTTCATCCAAGCAAGCAACTATGACATGATTCTAGGAAGACTGTTCATGCATCAACTAAAAGTGGCGCAAGATTGGGGTAGCAATGCTCCACATGTAACATTTAGGAATAACAATTAGAATCAATCACATACATTCGAACATAGAGATCCCTCCCATCTAGAGGAATAATGTACACAAAGATTATGATGATCTTCTCTCAAAAAAATCGTCAGGATCAGAATAAAAAAATTGGATGGATGAGGATGCAAATTTGTAAGTTTGTAGGAAAGCTCACAAAGAAGAACAATGATTCGCAAGAAGAGATCCTACATGTGTAATGATTCAAGGTAGATCCATAGACGACCCAACTTATATTCCTCAGTGTTTTATTGATGAAGAATTTGAACCTCATGAATGGATGCAAACCTTAGCCACCATGAACATTTCTATTAATGACAAATACTTTAATGAACACTGTGATGCAGAAGGTTATGACCTTAACATATTTTTCATGTTGATAGTTCTAGAAGAAATTGAGGAAGGAGAACCATTATTGGTTCAAGATAAGAGTTCTAATGATGAGGACTTGATTTTGGTCCACATGGAATAAAAGTTTAATTCTGATGAGGAGTTCTAAAAGAAAATTAACTATGAAGATTGCATTAGGGATCCAATATCCCATATAAAAAGTTGAGGAACCCCATGAAGAAAGAATGGTTCACCTTTGTGAGATGGGTGTTGATGAATTCGGATATTTTTCACCATTCAATTTTGGAAGCAATATAGAGTTATAAAGAAGAAAGTCAATTTTAAATTATACTCATAATTTGATAGCCCAAAATTGTTGTCAGGATCTTATCTCACGCGCATACAGAGATTACGAACGCAGAAAACACACAGAAAAATAGACGAACAAGAGACGAGATGGAACACAATATTGGGCGCAATCTCCCCCCATGCACTCTGTTCTGACAGTCCATAGAGTGCATGTATTTATATGAATTTTTGATTACGTCGAAAAGAGTGGTTACATGAGAGCGGCTTCGAAAAGCAAATGTGAAACTAAAAGTTGGTAACTTTTATAGAAAGCCATTGCTTTCAATTATAGAAACTGCGGTCTACAATGACCCTTATACTAACCATTACTTTTCTGACTGTTTCTAACAATAGAACCTTCTATGTGGGTTTATTTACAAACTAAATAATAATTATTCAGATTATTGATATCCGCCCTTTCATGCCTTGCACGCTCCTCACGAACCTTTAGCTGCTATATCAAAAACATCAAAAACACATTAATACATTAATAATTTAACACTCCACTAATGCATTGTTCAACATATTCCATAATGTATAACAAAAAACTCAATAGCTTGTGATTGAGATGGGTCGATCCACTTCTAAAAGAGGCATCGGATCGACTCATCAAACAAAAAATGGGGACATCATTAGAGGTAAGAATTTAATTAAGCATCAAAATCCTGATGAGGAGAAAGGAATTGAGGATGCTACTAACATAACACCTATCCAATCTTGCAAGTAATATTGTTCCTCCAAGTAAAACAAATAGAAGATCAAATGTTAGCATCAAAATCCCATTTGGAAGTAGGGGATATTAGATCATCTTTACTTTTATAATCTCCCTTAAATAGGTAAAAATGATGATTATCTTAGGTATGGGGGTATAAAAAGTTTCCAAATCTTTAACTTTCGGTGTTGATTGATTTCCTTATGTTTTACTATGGTGAATCTATCATTTGATCCTTTATTTGAAAATTGGGATCCCTTTTTCCCTCCATCAATGCTCCATAGGGACAATCACGTAAAAATGCCATTGTTTGTGTTAGATAAAGCAGCAATTATGAAGGTTTGTATAGAGGATTCCCTAAGTATGCCTTTTGTTACCTTCTTTGTCACTAAAGTCTATTTGGTACAAAAGCTTTTCATTGATGTTTATTTTTATAAGAAGATGAATGTTGCATCTCCGGTTAATGCCTTGAGTTTTTTTCTTCCCAAAACATTACCTATAGAGGAGGTTATCCCTTCTAGGAAATGGTACCAAATGGAAAGTCCTCAGAATTCGACGCAGATTGTAATTCGTGATGGCTTATGACTCAAGGGATCAAAAGTAGGGTACCAATGAAACAAATACTATAGGTGTATTCCTAAAAAACTATTATCCATGATCAAGGACAAGGCCAACATGCTATTTTAGATTAAAGAAAATATGTAGCTTGAAACTATACCATCGGGATAATAAATCCTAGAAGAGAAAAATTGACGTTGAGCCATCTCTATTAATGCCCTTAAAAAGGTAGTCAAAACAAACTCCTTGATTTCCTTAGTTATCGTACTTAATTTTTTTTAGACTAGCCAAAATGCAAGGGGATTACTCAATGAAGTATCTTGAGATGGACTATAGTCTTCTATGGCCTCGATCTTAGAATATGGATTCATTTATGAAATTGAGTACACCAAATGGATATACCCCATACTTCAAATAATTTCTTCAGAAATGCTTGCAAGTATACATGGATGAATTATGTGCATATTCTACATGAAGAGTTGAACACATCCCTATTTTTTATGGATATTGGACCCATTTCGAGTCCAATATTTTCTTTAGTCTAAGGAAATGGGTCCAATATCCATATTTTTTATGGATATTGGACCCATTTAGAGTCCAAAGAAATGGGATTCATGCTCAAAAATATCTACTAATGAAAAAAATTCAAAGGTATATCAATTTTCATAAACCAACAAATGTAAGAGAGGTACAAACATTTATGGGACACTCTCAATATTATCATAGATTTTTGCACATGAATGTAGTTATTGCATGTCCCCTCTATGCTTTATTTACAAAATTCTAATGAACAAAATAGTGTGGTATCATCAAGATATTCTCTCCTCTCTCACTTGTGAAGTCCTACAAAAAACACATTTGGTGAAGGTAGCTAAAATTCCCTGAGAAGTCCAAGACACACCAAGGATGTCAAAGGGAGTTCACATGCAAAGTTTGGAAGAAACCAAGAAAGTCCATGGTAGTGGTCAAAGCTAGTCAAATTTTGGAAATTAGGGCAAAATATCACAAAATCACATGAAAATTCATATACTTGTAAAGATATTAAAGGCAATCTATAGCCTGACATTCACTTGTAAATGGATTTTCTAACACATTTATATGCCCATGTGCATTTTGTAAAAATGTAATTTTTCCAGTTAGACCCTACAAAATCTTGTATATGACTTTCTCTTAACCATATGGTTTGGCATGTATAAAGATCATATGAGGCTTACACATTTGTACAAAGTTTCAAGGCTAAGAGAACTTTCTAGCCATCTTATTATCACCTTGCAAACTTCCAAATGTAGTCAAACTTGTATAAAGGAGACTCAGATGGGAGTTTTTGTTGCGTATTCGTAAAGGATAGTTTGAAAACATAGCCCTACAAAGTTTCATCTTCATCAAAGCTTATTTGGAGGGTCAAGGAGAAAAAAAAACCAATTTTCAAGGTCACCACACTTTTCTAGATTAAGCAAATTGAAGGCTTGAAGGGTTGCCATATTGGAAAAGATGATTGACCGATTTTGTATGGTTCAAGATGAGCTAACATTCAAGGGTGTAAATGCACCAAAGCTAAAAGCAAGGAGGGTCCATGAGTTTTTTCACCAGAATAAGCCTTAATTTGATGGCCAAGAGTAATAATGCAAGTTCTCCAAAAATAGCAGCCTTGTTCAAATCCATGTCAACATTGATCCAACGGTCCATATCTTCCCAGATCCAAGGGTGGAGAATGAAGCCGTTTTTTTTCTCCTCCTTGGCCCTAGATTTGATATGAAGAATCAATCATAGCCATCCATTTGATTGAATCCAACAATTGTAATCAAAATTAGTTGATCCTAGGGTTTAGACTTGATTTCTCCATGATCCAAGGGCCTAGATTCAATCAGAAAGCTATAAAAACCCCTCCAAAATCATGGAGAATCATTTTTAGGAATCCATAGGTCCCTTCTAGCACATGGTTTCCTTGTGACGATCACCCTCAGTTGAGAGTGTGAGGATCCAAAGTGGGCTAGTAAGAGCATAGTTCTTAGATTCAAATTTAGTGAGACTTCCAAACTAGGATAGAATTATAAACTCAATGGTTTCTCTCTCTTTGCTTACCCTTAGGAGAGTGTGTGAGTGATTTAGAGTTGGGTTCATTAGTCTTAGAATTCTTTAGATAGACATTGTGTTACTAGAGAGATATAAGGTCAATGAAGTGGTTGCTAATCTCTCATGTGTGTCATTTAGTTGAAATGTCATGGTGGGAGGGTCGTGCAAATTGCCTTTGACATTTAGATTCCCTAGCTTTGATGTACCATGACACTCATGTACATGTATTGCATTAATATGTATTTAAATTTATGACCCCCATTTCCAAACTTAAATCATCACATCTCTCCTCTCCATATCCAACTTCACCTTCACTTTCATATTCATATCACATAAACCTTTCAACACTCACCAGCTTCATACACCCTGTGTATGGTGCAATTGGATGCGATCCACCTGGATTGTGATCAACTTCACATTTGGATTGGACATGAAACGCTTTGCAATATTTGCTTATGATCGTGTTGGGAGGTTGTGATCCATATCCTTTGTGGCATATTTTTCACATATATCATGCACATCGTCGTCATGAACTAAACACATTTGTCAGAGATCTAGGGCATATTGTATCACTTGCATATTCACTCAAGATGGAGGAAGGATTCAAATCCCTCATTGCTGAGAAACAAGGCCAAAGAATAGTCTCTTCTAGAGAGAAGGGAAAACTCAATGGCATCAACATTAGATTTGTTTGAAGATCAAACTATAATTTTTGGGCTTCCTGAAGATCTTTTGATAACATTCTTTGAATGACTTTTTGAAAGCTCTATCATAAAACTTTTCACTCAATATGATAGTCTTTCTTAGAGTGATTTTCGAAAGGATATGCTCAAAGAATTCTATCTTCAGGACTATATCCAAAATAATCAAGAAGGATTCTTATGGTGGGTTAATTCCCCAAAGCGTGGTAGCTCTATCACTCACTTACAAAATGAGTATATTAGATTCTATGAACAACTCCCTAATGAGGATAAGATAGCTTTGGATCTGATCTTGTGATCAATTTTTTTAAGCTTCTTGATCCTAAAACTTGTAGGGAAGTTGAACGACAACTAGAAAAGTCGGATAAATGCTATGGTGTTACTGACAATGGGCAAAAAGTGTGTAGAGTAGTAAAGGATGTAGCCCATAGACATCAAAGACAATCCATGATTTATGAGCAAACTAGTCTTCCTCAAGCTAGTCTTCCACAAGCTAAGGAGCAAGTTAGAGAACAACTCCAAGGTATGTTTTTTGAATCTACTCCTATTCCTCAAATGAGGGAGCCTACTCAAGGTTTTAAAGTAGAGCCAAATAAAAGTTTAGTTGAGCAATCTCAAGTGGAAATTCTCACTAGAAAAGTGGAAATTCGTATTGTTACACAATCCAATTTGGCCAAGTCTCTAGATGTCTTACAATCTAATTACATAAAGAATTTCCAAAATAAAATGAATCCAATGTCTTTTCAAGAGCCTTATCAACATGTTGTAGCTCCCAATCAAAATCCACAAATAACTCCCACTAAAGCATATCAAGTTCCTCCAATGCATAATCCTTCAATGAAAAATCCTCATGTGCAAAATCCTAAAATGTATCAAAACATATATCCTCAAGCTTCTCAAACAACTTTTCAAAATCTTCAAAACCAAAATTCCAAAATCATCAACCATATGTTATGGGCTCCTCTTGCACCTCAAGTGCCACATGTTGCTCCCCAAGCTCCTCAAATGCATCAATTGCCTTACCAAAATCCTAATTATCCAATTCAAGAAATACCTTACCAACAAAATCCTCAATTTCAAATTTTTTCCCACAAGCTAATCAAAATCCTCAAAATTTGAATGGTTTTGTGTGTGATCCTCATAGGTGTGCTTGGTGTGATTTGTTAGAGCACTTTCTAAGAGATTGTGAGCTATTGAAAGCTACCAAGGAGCAAAGACTAGTAACATGATCATTCTGAGAGAAATGAGAATTCGACTAAGCTCCCAATCTATTGGTTTCCTCCACACATATATCTTCGGTATGGCAATGAACTCTCTGACTTTCTAATGTCTTGATTCACTTATATAACCATGAATTTGTAACTGCATCATGACTAATACATTTTGATTCACTTGTATTATTGATTACCTAACTTATTTCTTACTATAGTACATTGATTGGGATTCTTTTAAGTGAATATATGCACAAACATATATCAACTCTTTTTTATCTGCAACAAAACTTCTCTTTGACTTTATCCATATGCTTGATTGACTTCATTGATCTTCATAAACATCAACTTTTGATTGGTCTACACCAACAACACATGAGAATACCAACAACATAATGATAAGGAATTTTGTTCATGAATTCCTTTTGCTCATCTGATTTGGGGCAATCATCCTTGCTCAATGTCACACATATGGGTAAAGTTGTACTCAATGCCTTTTCACCCTGCATATTGAACATGTGAATTACTATGGATATGTGCTCACTTTGGAGTGTCAACACATCAACATCATCAAAATAGCATTAGTTTCTTCAATATTCATAGTTGAAGTAGATGGTCCAGGTAGCTATTTAATATGCCCATCAACATTCTATCCTTTACCTTTAACATTATTTAATGCATAGCAATATCTCTTCATGTTTCCTTTGTTATGAAAATAATGGCATTCAATATCCCTCTTCCTTGATTTACTTCTACTCTTATTCAGTTGTTCATTATTTTCCTTGTTCTTGCTCTTGCCACGTTGTTGATTCTTTCCTTGGTTAAAATCATGAACATTATATGCATCTCCACTCTGAGCGCCAACCATGGATTTTCTATGAATCTCCTCACTCAAAAGTGCTCTTCATATGTCATCATAGTCTATTTTATCACCAAATGCACTATTGCTAATAGCTATGCAAAATGTGTCCCATGATGATGGCAAGGTGCATATCAACAAGACTGCTTTCATTTCATTATGCATCTCCCTTTTTTGAGCCTATAATTGAGAGAATATAGCATCAAACTCATTTAGATTAGCAACAACACTATCTATCTCCTTGATGCAAAGGTCATATAACTTTCTCATCAAATACACTTTATTTGATGTCATTTTGAGCATACTCAAGCTGATTAGGCATTCAAAATGACTTCACTTTGTGGTTTCAAAATTTTGATTTGAGCAAGCTTTGGCCTCCGAACGCACTATCACAGTGGCTCTGTAGGTAATTTTGTCATTTTGTCCCAAACATATATACAAATTTCAGTTTGCAGGTACAAGTGATTCAAAGTTTGCTACACGTTTAGCAGAACTTGACAGGGTAGTTCTATTCAACCTTTTGAGACACATTTATTTTTCTACATCAAGGTATTTTAGTTAGTGGCCATGGCCGAAAGCAATGATGTATTCCGTATGTTGGTTGTTAATGATAAGTTGGGTGGCACCAATTAGCCATTATGGGCATATATGATGCATCATGTATTGGTCACAAAAGGAGTGTGGAATATTGTGCCGGGTGTTGAAAAATGACCTACTACACCTGCAAATATAATTATGGACAGTGATGTAGATGGCATTGAAGATGATGATCTTCAAGTTCCTGTTTGTGTTGGAGTTCCTATTGCACGTACTACAGAGTAACTTCGTTGGGATGATAGAGATTCTTAGGCACATGCATTGATAGCCTTGCCTATTAAATGTGCCATTATCCCTCATATTTGATCTGGCTGAATGACTACTGTTCATAGCATTTATGCACTTGCAGCTCATCATGGTTGGAATGTACATCAGTTGGACATTAAAACTACATTTTTGAATGGTGACTTGCATGAAGAAGTGTATGTTTTTCAGCCCCATGGCTTTGTGCAGAAAGGGCATGAAAACTACGTGTGCAGGTTAAAGAAGGCATTATATGGTTTAAAGCAAGCACAACATGCTTGGTATGAAAAGATACATGCCTATCTGATTGCACATGGTTTTGAGAGCAGTCCAACTAAGAGCCCCTTATATGTTAAGCGTCCAAATGATGTGCTTCTGATCATTGTCGTGTATGTTGATGCCATGCTGCTCACTGCTCCTCATGAGAAGCATATTGCTGATTTCAAGGATGATTTGCACGCCTCATTTGAGATGTCTGATTTGGGGCATTTGCATCATTATTTGGGCATTCAATTTATGCAAGTTGATGGCAGAATAGCTTTGTGTCAAACAAAATATAATATTATTGTAGTGTTTTGGCCTTGAAGACTACAAACCTATTGCCTCTCCTATGGAGACAGGTTTACGATTGAGTCTTCATGATGCCAGAGATGCATTTGATGTTGTTCTCTATCAACTGGTTGTTGGATGCTTGATTTACTTATGCATTACTCAACCAGATATTCAGTTTGCTATCCCACAGATGAGTAGGTTTATGCATTACCCAAGTGTCAAGCATTGGCATGCGGTTAAGCACATCTTTTACTACTTGAGTGGTACCTAACTACTTGGATTGTTTTATCCAAACGGGGGATCACTACTGCCATATTTACATGCTTTTTTTGACTCTGATTGGGTTGGTTTCTATGACATTCACGTGTCCACTAGTGGCTTTTGCTTCATGCTTGGTAGCTCATGTATACCTTGGTTGGGCAAGAGCAGCCTACTGTGCCCACTTCTAGTTGTGAGTCTAAGTATAGGGGAGCTCTCACAGCGGTTGTTGAGTGTGGCTCTTAGATGCGGTATGGATGATTTGGGTGTTGGTCAGTCTTCGGCCACCACCATCGTCACTAAAAGTCAGAGTGCATTGGCATTTGCAAGGAACCCTGTGTTCCATGCTCACACTAAGCACGTTGAGGTGCATTATCATTATATCAGGGAGAGGTTCTCTGCTAGAGAGATCAGCTTGGCATATGTGCCCACGTAGGAGAACATTGTATACCTTTTCATGAAGGCTCTGCCTAGGGAGAAGTTTGAAGCTTTTTGCAAAGCTTTGGGCTTTCTTGCTTTTGTGGAGTGATTCCACATATCTAGGCACTTCCTTATACATGAGTGCCAACTCCTTTTTCACTGCATCACTCTTAGGGGGTATTTGTTGATATATTTAGGTAATGATGTGTGTGAACACACTAGGATTGTTGGGGCACTTTTTTCCCTCTTAAGGAGGTTCTTTTGGCTTGTATATATGCCTATTTCCCTAATGGGTTGAGAAGGAGACGAGTCTTGAGTTATCCCAAGAGTTGATTCTATGTCTAAGAAGGCACCAATCATCAAAGTCAACTCTCTTAATAGGATCTATGTACTCAAATCTTATCCAATGACCTCTCTCATGGTTCGAGAGATGTTTAATCCACTTAGTAAATCCTTTGCTCCATTGCTTCTTTGCTCGTTGGAAGTTCTCCAAGTCAACTTCTTTGATTCGTTTAATAGGAAAACAAATAGAATCATTTTGCCTAATTCCGACCACCCTTTGCCAATCTTCATTAACCTTGATATACAGTTTTATCTTGTTCCAAGTCTTCCATATGGAGCAAACTAGGTCTCAAACTTTTGGAGTCACTAGACACTAAGAGAACAACAAAGTGAGTAGACCGAGATCCTTCCACCCATGGATTCCTGTCAGCGTAAGAAAGGATTTGTTTATGAGAATTGACTTTGCCCAAGAAGCTTCTACATTGCAACAAACTTTATTAAGCCACTTGGAAAGCAACTTATCTACCATACCTCCCACATCTAAGGTGCCTAACCCACTAGAATCTCTATGGTCAGCACACAAGGTCCACTTGATTTTGGGCACACCCCTCCTATTAGGATCACTAGTCTAGAGGAAATTTCTACTAGTACTTTCGAGCTTCACTAATAGATAATAGATCAAACGAGGAAGGTGTTGAACACAATTCCATTCCCTGTGAGATTGAGTTGCATGCCCTTCCAATAGGATAATTTAGTATCCAATTTGACTAGAATCTAGTTCCAACATTGGCCCATAGAAATTTCAAAGCCCATAAGGATACCAAGGAGCTTGAATTTGTCCACTATGAAGCTCCTTGCATCCCTGATTTATTAAGAATTGTGAAGGGGGTCCAAAAATGGCCTTGAAAGCAGTTTTGGAGTGATTTATTTTAGATCCGGACATAGCAAAAAAAAACATTTGGACATTGCCAAAAGGTTGATATTGTTAGGGTCATTATTCACAAAAGAATTTGTGTCATCAAGGACGAAGATTCTTTAGCAAATTCAAGGCCTGCCCACACCTCAATAATGGCCTCCAAGGGGGATCTTCCCTTTATGAATCCCTTTTGATCCTCATTGATCCATGAACTCAGATGGAAGGAAATATGATTCACAAGAACCTTTTTTAAGATCTTATAGCCCATTTGCAGCATAGTGATGGACTGACCAGTTTTCAATTTTGTTTTTTTTGTCTTTTTCGTGAATTAGCTTAATCACCCCTTCATTGAGAAATTTGGGAAGAGCACTAAAGTGTAGGGACTCATTCCATACCAAAAGTAATGGTTTCATTAAGACACTCTTGAAAGAGACCGTCTACACTTGATCTTTTACCAGTAGGAAAAGCATCAATAACTTATAGAATCTCTATGTTCGTGATAAGGGAGTTGAAAAGCTGCAATATATTTTGTGGAATTCTTTTTTATCGGATTCTAGAGATGGCAACTATGCAATCTCATCTTTGTGAAGTGAGTGTTAAGGACAACCCCAAGATTTGTGTGAAGTGAGTGTTAAGGACAACCCCAAGATTTGTGTGAAGTGGTTTGTAATTAGTTCAATACTCTTTTTTACAGAAGTTCATTCCAGCCCATTGTTATCTACCATGAAGGGGACCTCTTCCTTGTGTTGCTTCTTCTTCAAGAGCTTACACATCTCTTTTGTCAATTTATCTTCTTTCCTTGCCCACCAATATTTAAAATAATTCTATAATTCTTTCTTTGAGTTTCCTCTTTATATCTTAGTTTTCTTCTAATTTTCTAGAGTCCAGGTTGGAGGTGGGAATTACCATCTTACTTTCATCTCAAGATGTCAAAGCTGACAATATACATTTTCCCTTCGCACATGTCAAATGTTAATAATCTCTTTTGGGGCCTTGTAAAGGAGAGCTTGGGACTGCTTGATAACTAACTTCCACACTTAGGCAGAGAGGTGCAACAACTAAAGGCCTCGCTCCAAGTTGTGGTGATCACCTATTGAACAGAAGGAAGGGAGAGGATTGAGGGATCAACATGAAACTAGGGGGCCTTCCTGTGTCTAAGATGAGGTTTGAAGGTGAGACTCATTGGATACTATTCATATAAAACCATGATTGAGAAAAGGATGGGGAAGCATACTTGTCAATGATGTTGTGCATGATATAACTTCTATCAAGTCTAGCTTTGTGCAAATCTTTGCCCAATTAGAGTTTCAAACAAGGAAATCATGCATGTCTTTGATTGTCACCAGATCATGGTGAAGCTTAACCTGGTTTGAGGTGCATTTCTCAATTATATCAATAACATGCCTCCTTTGGTCCCATCTACCAGACATAACTTCCACCATATTAAAGTCCCTGTAGAGGATGACCTTAGAGGACAATGAGTCTAATGAGTGCCAAGTAGGTAGTCTTTTCGAGTCTAGATTAGGAGCATACATCAAGGCAATGGTGAGTTGAAGAGGCCATTAAAAGATGCGGCAATCCACCACTAGTTTCGATCCACCCATCACAAAGGAATGTCGTATTGGCTTGAAGCCTATAGCCGCACCACCTCTCCCATTGTTGGCCGGCTAGATTGGCTCTCGTTGTATTTTTATTTTCTATATCCGCACGCACTGAAAAGGAGTGGTGAAAAGATGTAACTTTCTATTGAGTAATGAAAAGGCAAGCACGGTGTTTTTCGGGCGAGAGAGGAGTCACCAGACTGTCTTGGTTTGGTATACTCTGTTAAGAAGTTCCGACATTACTTGCTGGGATGAAAATTCACTTTTCATGTGGATCATGCCGCACTGGTATATTTGGTTCGCCAACAATACTTAGGCGGCAGACTGGCACGATGGGTTTTATTATTACAGGAGTTTGATTATGAAGTTATTCACAGACCAGGTACGACACATGTCTTGGTGGACTTTTTATCTCGTCTGGATTCCGGTGAGTCTCCGGTAGGTGTCGATGACATGACGCTGGCTATTTACGTCACCGAGGCAGCTCCTGAAGAATCTACAGAACTTCCTATTGCCACTGCATACTATGATACATTAATGACTTTTCTTACTGATGGTTGTCTTCCTCCTAATACTCCCGCTAATATGCGTCAGAAAATTGCGGTCTACAGTCGATGATTCCGATTGATTGTGGGTCAACTCTATTACATTGACCAGACTGGTGTCCTGCCCAGATGTATCCCTCCACATGAATCGGCATCAGTTATTGCCATGGCTCACTCATCACCCACTGGAGGACACTTTGCAACTGATCTCACTCCTCGTAAAATCCTGCACAGTGGGATATGGTGGCCTACAATGTACAGAGATGTTAAATTTGTGCAGCAGTGTGATGTCTGTCAACGGTCTGGACAGCCCTTGCAGCAACATTTCTTTCCTCTACAACATGTCCTACCTCTTGAACCTTTTCATAAGTGGGGTTTAGATTTCATTGGCCCGATTTCACCCCCAGCTACCCTCACCAACAATCGATATATTTTGACTTGTACAGACTATGCCACTAGGTGGGCAGAAGCTTGGGCTCTACGTTCTGTCACAGGTGTTTCGGTGGCCAAATGTTTGATGAAGGATGTCATTCCTCGATACGGATTACCTCTGGAGATAGTGACGGACCAAGGTACAAATTTTGCGAATACCTTAATGCGAGTGCTGACTCAGACTTTCCAGATTGTGCATAAATTCAGCTCACCTTACTATCCACGAGTGAATGGTCTTGCTGAGAGCACTAATAAGACTCTGCCGAATCCTCTCCAGAAACTGATCTTGGAGTGTCTGGAACGCACTGCTTATGGACTAGAAGCTATTGCACCAATGGAAGTGGTGGTGCCTAGTCTGTGGGTAGCCTTATCCCAAAAATTGCTACCGAAAGAATCCTTTCCATTCCGGTTGGATGTTCTTAGATCATTGGATGAACAACGCTTGGAAAGCTTCATGATCCTTCAAGAAGTTCAACTACGTCAAGCCCGTACTCATGATCGTTTTTTACAAACCCCTGTATTTACAATTGGCCAACTCGTTTTATTCTATAATGCTAAAGCCAATAGATCTGTCGGAAAGTTTAAGCTACGTTGGTTCGGTCCATACCGGATTGCTGAACAAGTGGGACCTGCAACTTTTCGGTTGGCAATTTTAACAGGTGTCCTTCTTCCAAAAGAGATTAATGACTCCAAGCTTCGCCCCTATCACCCACCGTCTCTTAAATCATGAGGTGTACTTGGCATTTTTATTCTTTTTTGCTTAATAATTGCTTTTCTTTTCTATTCTCTGTGTTTCGGTTGACCAACTACCGTAATCTTTCCGTTTTGCTAATCTAATCATGATTAATCGCCGCCTTTTTGTCGCTGTGTTTGTTAATACATGCATGTTGTCATTATATCGGTATATTTCCAATCCTGCGTTATGATTAGGGTCCTTGCCGCCTATGTCGTGTAGTGTTTTCTACTTAATCTTATTTCTTTCACTGATAATCGCTATTATGTTTTTGTGTCTTTGTGCCCTGTGTGTATTCTATGTCATTGTTGTTCTCTGCGCACGCCATGGAAGCTCTGGCTCACATAGCAACTTTTCGTGCAGGTCTCACTCCAGAAGTGAGTGAGTACTTGCGTACTCGTGGATTGTTGGCCTTCGCTGAATTGCCTTGGCATTCAGTGGAGTGTCATCCATTCCATGCGCAGATCATCTCTGCCATCGCCGCCACACCTGCTTCAGAGCAGTGTTGGCCTATCACGTGTTTAAACCCCTGTACCGTCATTACTCTCAACACGGTTGCTGAGGGATTCCATCTCCCTCAGGAAGGGTTAGAGAATGGACCGCTTCTTTCTATCACCACCATGAAGGAATTGTTTCCCCGACACTCATCTAATGAGTTTGCCATCCTTTGTCGACCTGAATTAGAGCGTACTGCTCTGCAATTCCTTGTTGCTGCGTTAAACTTGCAAAAACGCACCTATGGTATCTCCCTACCCTTTTACTCAATGATCGATACTGCTTCCCGGGAACCCGTTAATTTCACCGCCTATTTCTTTAGGCGCATTCACCATGAATGTGTAGCGGTTACAAAACAGATCGCCAAGCATGACATTCTGCATACTCGCTTACCCCATCTCCTAGCCTTTCT
Source organism: Ceratopteris richardii (assembly GCA_020310875.1). NCBI lineage: Eukaryota > Viridiplantae > Streptophyta > Polypodiopsida > Polypodiales > Pteridaceae > Ceratopteris > Ceratopteris richardii. Next base: position 21,251,747 of record CM035418.1, on the reverse strand, counting down.
CTTTCCGGCAATACATGCCGCGCAGCAACCACCTCCCCCGACTACCATGTTGCTACATGAAGAATCTACACAAACGCTCGAAGACGACGATGATGAAGATCTACTTCATTTTTTCCACCGCAAACGCAGACGCGTTAGTCCATCCAAAAGCCAGGTACATGGTTCCACTACAGGACAAGAAGCTGAAGTTTTCCACGACACTGCCACCTCCCTATAGGTAGAGTCTTCCGTCCCGTCTTCTTCTCTCAGGCAGCCGGATCAAGATGCGGTCATGGAAGATGTAGATGAAGTATCCTCGCGGGCTGAATCTCATCAATCGGATGCTGAGGCTATGAAGCAGATAGCGGAAGCTACTAGGGGTACCGATTGTCAACCTCCTTCATCACCAACTGCTGACGTCCAAGCAAATGCAGTCACGATCCAAGCAGATGTAGTCACGGTCAAAGCAGATGCAGTCATGTAGTTGACTGGAAATGCCGAGACTATTATCGAAGCTGCTGGGAAGGACAAAATGATTGAGACCGGAATAGTTTTGGCATCAACCTCCCTTATCCCTCTTCCTCCGCCAACTACCAGTTCTGAGCCTGCTGCAGTTCTTTCTAGAGCACCCTCCACTGCCATTCGCAAGGCATCAACACACCAATTATCTTCTCCCGATTATTCTCCACCACCCTCCCCTCATCTGCTCTCCGCCTCATCATCACAACCCCCTCCTTCTCTTCCTCCCCCAGAAGTAATGTTCACTGAACTCGCATCCATGTGTCAACTTCTTATTCAATTTTCCAAGCACTTACCCCTCCAGATAAAGATCGCAACTCAGAACATTCAGCAGCAGTTGCAGAGTCAGGTGGACTTGCTCGAAGCCGATATTGCCCCACTCCAAGAAGAAGTTCTGGCCGCCAAAGCAGAAAGTCATTCATTGCATGATCAAATTCAGCAACTTCAACAACAATTAGCGAAAAAGGATAACGAGACACCGAAATCACTGGGCTAAAGCAAGAACTTAATGATAAGACAGATGCCATGACTGCCTTAGGAAATGAGCTTCATAGTATGAGGGATGCCCTCAGTGTGTTAGAAGAAGCGTCAAAGTCCCTTGCGGCCAATGTGCTTAAAGCAGAAGCTGAGTTACATAATGCTACTGAGAGATTGTTTCAAAGAGATCAAGAGTTCCAGGAGGAGATCGCCAGGTATTTGCGGTTGAAGAAAGAACTTGAAGGTGTGCAGAAAGAGAGAGATGCTTATTATAAAACTATCCAGTATCAAGCTCAGGAGCTGGAACGACGAGAAAAGCAATTGGGATTTCAGGCAGAGAGATTGTCTCGTATTGATGCATAGATTGCTGACATGAAGCTACAGAGAGATGCTGCCATCGCCAATGACTTCTACTTACAGGAAGCCTTTTTGCAAACACAGACAGATTCGCTCATGACTCAAGTTATCGCTGCCAGTTCTGTTAGAACTGATGCACAACTGATTGAGCGAGACATTTTGAAAGATATGCTAGATTCTCTAAAACAGAAAATTACCCGAACTTTTAAGTTAGCCCGAACTATGTATGTCCAAGGAATCATTGATGGGTCTTAATGTAATTTTCAGTTTTGGGTTCGAGTCCACCGTGCATGCTAGTGTTGGGCGGCCGGATTGGATCTCGTTGTATTTTTATTTTCTATATCCACACGCATTGAAAAGGTGTGGCGAAAAGATGTAATTGGGAAAATAAAAAAGGGCCTCTGTACTATCAGACCCCTGTCCATCCCAAAAACCCGAAACGAGATTAAAAGAGCTTCACCGAAAGCACTTTTAACACCCATGCAGGTGTTGTGTGGTGACTACACAGATGAAATGCACTTTAGCCTCTTTTGAAGATTGACCCCTTCAATTTGATCTCTTGGAGATAAATAAATTATGGGTTGACATCTTTTTCTTGAAGCCAATGACCAAACACAGTTGCTGATCAGGGTCAGACAACCTTAAGATGATGTACAAAACAAAAATCATTTATGAAGGGAGGTATCTTTATTGGTGAGGGATTCATCCCTCTTTTTCTTAAAAAAAAAATCTTCCTCTCTTCTTCTAAAAGTTGAGGGTTCTTGGCACACGAGACGACCTTTAAGGGGCTCTTCCAAGGGAACCCAGTGGGGTGTTTTCCTTTTTGAGATGCCACCCTTGCCAATGGGTCCTCATCATGACCCGAAAATATGGAAACCGATAATAGAACTTTCACTATCAAGGTTATCTCCTTTGCTTGAGGTGAGACCATCCTCTTTGCTGGATGTGACTCCTACTTGATTACCTTGCTTACTTATGGAAGGATTCTATGAGGTTTTCTCTTCGTTTAACTGTTGTTTTCGAGGGTAGTCTAAAATATTGACCTCCTTTTTCTAATTCACACAAAATTCTTGTAAATTTTCTCCATTAATATAATTACTAAAAACAAATCATACACTATATGTGTGTGTGTGCGTGTGTGTGTAAAGTTTTTTTTTTTCTTACTAGTTCCAAAGCAAGGTGCAGACATCTTAGAGTGAGTTCAGACAGTGTGGTACATTTTTGCTGACTCACTTGGAGCTATATGCAATGTAGTTCACATAGCGCGACAGCTCTTTCATAAGTTAAAAAGGAAAAATCTATATTTATTGATTGAAGAATTAAAATAACCAATCAGAATAGAGAGTGAAGCCGGTACACTTTTGTTGTGAGGGGATAGCCCGGCTCAACTTATGGTGAACCCAAAACAATTTACGTAACAAATATGCAATAAAATCTTTCCATATGACAATACAAAAAATGCCACCAGTCTGTGTGAATCCACCTTAAATAAAACGTCCAAGCCTGCCCAAAGACTTCCCCAATATTTAAAAGTTAGAACCGATCATGGAATGCGACTCGCAGAAGCCCATCTTTGTTGTGGGGCTTGTCGCGCTGTTCGGGTAAGCATTGATAATCCACATCAGCTTGTACAAGCGGGCACGTGAATGGCACTGAGCTTAAGATCAGGAAATTTCTTCCCAGCCGACGCTTCAGATTTCCTCGATTCTGCTCGCTTCTTTATATAATTCCGTGTAGCTGTCGGGGTTTACAGTTCTCAATCGAACAGACAGCAGCAAGTCCAACTCTTGAAGCAGATATGGCTCGCAACATGCATCAGGACCGCGCTCGCAGCGTGAAGAAGGGACTGGTCCGCCTCGACCGGCACTCAGGTGCTATACTCTTGGTGGCGATTCACATGTCGCTGTAGCCTACCTGATCTGTTGTTTGGCTTGTTTTTCGGACTGCAAATGCAGCATTTCTTTGTTGACTGCATTTTCCCACTAGATCTGTAATTTTTTACCTTTACTACTCATCGTGCTGCTCAAATTTGGAGAGAGGACATATGGCATGGTTTTGTAATCGATCTTGTGATTTCCTGTGGACGCGGAGTCTGGAGATGATGATACCCGTCAATTCATATTCTCCCTCCTCACTTAATTCTACGGATAATTTTCGTTTTCTGTTTTCTGATGTGTATTTTGAACGTTTATAGAAATTTATGTCCGTTTTCTTCAGGGACTGGGAGAGATGGTGCTCCGAAGAAAGGTATGCTACATGGTTTGCAACCCCTTCACTTGTGTAAGTTGTTATTCACTGTTACTTCGTTGTTTCTCCTGCTTTACACAATACGTTTACAGGTGGTGCTGGGGCAAAGTACACATGGGGTGTACCTGGGTACGATGATGATGGAAGCGAGGTTTTTGTGGACAAAATGGACCCAAACTTCGATGAAGAAGAAGAAGAAACTATTTTCACATCTAAAAGGTATCGGTCTAGCTCGCACCAATTTAGTTTGTCCTTCCCAACTTATTATCGTTGCGCTGTCAAGATTTTTGATAATGTCCTTCCCACTTATTAGTGTTGCGTTGTCATGATTGTTCTTATTATCCTCCTTGCGTTGGTCCACCGTCGGGGGATGAGGACAGGCTGAGGCCTGAGTGTATAGACCTGCTTATCTTTATATGTTTTTCTTGGCTCTAGCGGCTTCCAAACTCACGGTCATCTGTTTCTTTTAGAACCATACTTCTTTCTTTATGTGAAGCACTGCATTGTTCAAGACGGTACCCTCATGAAGGGAGTCGCCACTTGTCCTTGTCTCTCTTTTTTCGGGTTCTGACTTTGTGTGCTGAGGAATGTCTCTAAGATTTTTCGTTTTCTAAAACCCTTTTTTCTCATCGATAGGGATTCCTCTTTAACATTCGTAACTCTGCTCTATTTCTGCATACTTACAGGAGTATCTTGTTTTCACTCAATTGATCCATTTGCTTGATACATTTTGGAAATAGTGTTCGTCTACCAATTCTTAGGAAAAGCTTCTCTTTCTGTCCTGAAGCTGTTTCATGCGTTTCTATCCATTCTCAAATGAATCTAGGGCGCCTGCCTTGTGATTCGTTTCTAGTACTTCACATGAAAGGTTTTCGTTATCTCTTCAGAGCTTCGTCGTTTATCCTCTTACATACAAGAATCACGAAATGTTTGAATCTGATTACTCACGCAATTGCACTCATAGTGATATGTTTGGTGTGGGTGAAGACCTTTTGTTTTTTTTTTGCATATGGCAGGATTTAAAGGGGATTCATCAGGCAGCCTATTTGTCTTGAAGCCGAATATATTTGTAGAGTCGTTTCTGCATAGCATTGTGTGTGTGTTCGTTTGTCCCTTTTTTTCCTCTTTAAAACTTTTGGATATGCGGTCGGAAAACCCTTTTTTCCTACTTCAGATTGTTCTGATACAGAGGTGTTACAGTTAATGTACTCTTTTATGCAATGTGGATACAGGATAGTTTACTTGTCCATGTTCTGTGGAACCATTTACTGATTTGTTTCCTTCTTCTCGTTGCAGGAACGTGGATACCAACAAGTGAAAGAACACAGCCACCGCTAGTGTCTGATGTTTCCGTATTTCAGTTATAAAAAAAAGCTCATCTTGTGATGGGTCTTTATGCATTACCTGTATATAATTACTGACGATATTCTGTACATGTAATCACTGTGTAGCGTTTTGTGAGTCTTTGCTTTATAACACAGCTTAATTCGATATCAAGTATATCTGCTTGCGCGTTTCTCTGTTTTTTACCTTGATTTCTGGATGGTACCCGAACCATGCAACTTTTATCATGTGATATTCCTTAAATTCTAGGGGCTCGAGTATGCCATCGGCGTAGTGTAGGAGCATACATGCTCGTTTCAAACAACAATGGGCCGATCTTTGAGGAGTTTATATGAGTCCGATCTTATTCCAATACCTGCAGTCTCTTTTATCTTGTTATTGGTGTTCAATGCCCTTGACAGAACGTTTGACGTGCCTCTAGAGGTTTCCTATGGTCATTGTAAGCTCAGGCGCATTGTCGATACACCTTGATATCCTTTCTACAGCGCACGATTTCTTCCGTTTTTTCAATGAGTTTCTATAGCCTTGTATTATTTCCTAATTAGACTTATTTTGTTCCTCGAGCACTCTCCATTATACTTAATGTCTCCAGCACTCTCCATTATACTTAGTATAGTTGTATTTATTAAATTTTTATTTTTAAAGCAAGTAGTTTCAACTTATGTTTGAAATATTATATATGCATATCAGATTCTTATTGAAAAGACAAAGTTCTACTCCTACTCTACTCGTGTACACATCTAACAACCTATGGAGTAAGGAACAAAAGATAACAGAACATGATGAATAAATAAAAATGGAAGTGACGTACATATAGTGCTCTATGAGCATGAAGACTCTATGAGGAGAGTGAAGGCACTCTTGTCAAGAACTTGAGTGAATGGCATGTTAGAGTGAAGTGAGGCTCTTTACATGGAGTTGAGAGCAAATTTCTTTGCATGTGGGATAAATGTGCTTGTATGAGAACGAAAGTGAGTTGGGACAAAAGTGTGGAGCATGGAACTCTCGAAACTCCTCCATGTGATGAATCTTTCGTTTTTAATGTGGGGAACTAGTGACATGGGATCCATGGACATAACTTGGACATATGACATCCTAATATGGGTTCATATCATGGGATAGGTAATGCTTTTGATCTATTTGTAGCCCTTGAGATCCTTTGATGAGGTCCTTTGAGCTTTAGTCCGTTGCTCCTCTTGGTTCTTATTGGTGTTGCATCTTCCTTTGGATCCATTGATGGGATCTTTTGGAATCTATATGCCCCTTCATCTTTGATCGTTGTAGGCATTGATCTTTTTCTCTATAGCATAGTATACTTGTATGAAGAGGGCATATGTGAGGTTGATCCTTCTTTTTGATGATGAGGCATTTTGTTTTTGTAGAAGCAATATTATTCGAGTTATATTTCTTTGTAGAGAGAGTATTGCAATTGATTCTCTTTTGTTGAGTACCACGAGAGAATATCAAAACATAAGGTGTTGAAAGTTCATAGAGAAGGTTTTATTCTTTAAGGTGTAGTGTCTAATCTCTTTACAAGGAGCCATGTGTATATGTTTAGAACTTACATCTTCTATATGATGATTGATTTGGTGATTCATCTAGTATAAATATTACAAAAAATCATATCGTGTAGTGAAATACATACAGAAGCAAGATCTTATATATATTTGAAATCACCACATTAGAATTTGCACATTACATTTGAATGTGGGAAATTCTCATACGTGATTTTCTTTAAGATGAGGTTAAGATCCATGAAATATACATCGAGATATCGGTGATGCATTTATACTCATTTGGGCATCATGCACAATTCTTCAAATGATATAAATTGTAACGTGTAACAAAGCCAACATGTCACAAACTATAATGACTAACAAAGCCAACATGTTCCCATTCATATGGAGCTTTAAATACTTGCGTTGTGGGATACGGAGGGTCCCATGGGTACTATGACCGTTCACTTGTACAATTGCAATTTCAAAGCTAAAGCTTGGGGGAGGAGGCTTCGGTTGAACTTCCATTAAAAGAAAATTGAGTACCTATAACAGTAGAGTAATAGATCATTTTTCTATAGGCCATACTTCAATAACTCCAAGATTTGATGTAGCGTTTTCCTTGTCTCTCTCTCTCTCTCATGGCGTAGCTCTCTCTGTAATCATACCATAGAATAGGTGGCTCGTGTTTGTTTGATTACGTGCACCTTGATTTTGGCAAGCTAGTTTGAAGTAATTTGCTCTTCCATGTGTTGAATTGCACATTAAATTTACTTTTACTGCAACAAAAAAAGAACTGATCGAGAATGTGTTCATGAATTACCCACTGCGAAGCTATGCCCTTCCGTGTGTATTCTTTAAAAGGTTACGAGTTGAGGTTTTCTTCCTTCAAACTTGGTTCTTTGTACTGAATGATATGGAGATGTGAAAGATCTCGGGATATAGCAATGGAAATTGATGATTACCATTCAATTACTCCTCCAACTCTCCTTTATTGGTAGTGTTGCAATGACGGAGATAGAAGAATTATGATGCCTTTTCCGTCAAGCTTAGCTTCATGATATTTGAAGCTATTGTAGCATTATTTTGATAGCAAAGTCTATGATGGACATGGATGCCATCACATGATGGATATGAAAATTAAGTGATCTAGTGCTTATAAGCACTTGTTATTATGATGATGAGAAGACTATATCGAAAGTATATTAACAATGGTGTTCAAAACACCTTTATTAGAGATTACAATGGAAAGAAAAAACGATAACGATAAGAACAAAAATGATGATAATATTCATGCTATATAAAGAAGGGAGATAATGCTTAGAAGCACTTTTATTATAAAGGGGAGGAGGGAGGGATTAAGATAAAATGCATCTATGCTAATGATGGTGAATAAAGATGAGAACATGATCTCAAAGAAAAATAAATGTATGCTTTGATACCATGTTGAAATGACAAAGAACTAATATACTCACATGCACACATCTAACAAGCTATGGAACAAGGAACAAAAGATAACAAAACATGATGAATGAATAAAAATGGAAATGACTTGCATACAATGCTCTTAGAGCATGAAGACTCTACAAAACAAGTGTCGCCCTATGTGAACATTAGATGTAACACAAAAGTATACATATATGTCATAACTAAATGCTAGAAAATGAATAAAATAATGGTTTTAAGAATGAAATGGAGCCTAGTAACTTAAGGGGCGGAGGGGGAAGGAGAGGGAGGCCAGAACATATTTGCTCTTTCTATTCCGTGACATGGAGAGAACTTTTGAGTGCCTCCACCTGTGAATAGACGTTACATTGACAGATGTGAATAAACTATTAGATTGTAACAACTTTTTATTGCCACCACTGTCCATTGTGAACCAAGCTTTAGCTATTTTTAGATGGGATCCTTGAGCGTTCTCTGTAATGGTTAATGTAATGTGTTTTTGTTTTTGATATCGTCCACACACGATGGGGTGGTTGGTTGGCTTGTTAGCCTCTTAAGAAGCAGTGAGAGCTCGACCCCCCTTGTTGGTTGCCAGATAGGTCAAGCTCAAACCAAATATTATGATTTCAGATACATCTTTTGCTTGTGGGCATGTTTTTCAGTTGTATTGCCTCCCCTCAAGTCACCCTTGCTTTTTGGGATATGAGGGGTCCCAAGGTTCTAAGCCCACCTTCACCCATGTTTTCAATTAATTCAAGCATTTAGGTGAGCAGGCTTCGGAAACAATTAATTTTCAACTTGTATTCAAAGTTGTATATGGATAATAAGTCTCCACATTTAAAACATAATTTAAGGCTTCGTCTCTCCTTATCCCGTTGAAGAAAGGGATATGGCACAATTTGTTCTAGATGGTATATGGCACACCAAAATATCGTATAAATGTTGGGTTGGTTGTATGAATTGCAGTCCTTAATGAAACTAACATGGTCGAGAAAGGTTGATTATTATTTCAACTAGTAAAAGTGGTAAAATCTCAATGTAAAGGTGGCTACGGTCCTTGTTCCATCACTTTTGGCAACAAAAAAATTTCATGAAAAAAAGTGCCTAAATTCTTGTATAGATTTTTTTTATATAGATAATAAGATGGCCGAATATTCTTTTATTTCCGAGTAATAATTTACATAGGATATGGACCTTCTATTTTACGTTGATGAATCCGATGAGGTCCTTAGAAAACGATGGAACAACGGACATTTGCCCCTCCATGCATCCACTTGGGGGGCTGTTTGGGGCTTCATTGGGAATATGTTGGGGGAGCTCCTAGGCACCTCCGGGGTAGCTTAGGGGCTCCTCCCAGGGGCATATTGGAGATATTGTTCCTCACTTTCAGGGCCCCTTTACCCATCCTCCTTGGAACCTCTCTACTCCCTTCACATGGTGATGTGCATTTCTATCCATGGGTTGAAGGCATGTCGCTTGTTTGCTTGGAAGGCATAAAAGATCGCACTAAAGTTGGATGTTTTACAAGGTCACCCTCATGATTGTGCACAATTCGGCTCCTCACAGTAAACTCCCAGTTTATTGAAATTTAACCATAGTGATTAGCTCACAAAAAGATTATATTGTTTTTTCTTGGACATTCCACCTTCTTTGTTAGAAAAAAAAAAGGTGGAATGGACGAGTAACGACCCATCCTATGCTCGACCTAGTTTGACTTGTGGCCTTCTCAATGACGATATGCATACAATATGAGGTGATATTACAATAAGATAACACAATATGAGGTGATATTACAATATTAGATCTTAGGTTTGAATACAAGATTTGCTTCACACAGTGCAAGTGCAAGATGACGAATGATTTGACCCTTATTAGGGTTCACAAGATGTAATGTATAACATTCTATATGACAATCCTACAAGCTTAGACAAGATAAGATTGGAAGAGGAATTCTTTGTTTGATCGTCCTCCATGGTGTGTATGCATGCCTCATCACTCATGTTCCAAGCTTGATGCTCCATGGTTTTTGAGGTTGGTGTTGGGAAGCTTGAAGAAAAACATGCCTCGTTATGATGTCAGTCGATAAAAATAGGGGCTTTAGGTGTGACAACAAGGGAGGCTATTTTTGGGATGCTTTGAATGAGATAATGTTAAAATCTTTGAAATTTGTATTTGCATCAAAGGATCATAAAGGTACATGAAATCTAGAGATGGATTTGAGATATCAATTTAGAGATGGATTTGAGATATCCATGAGAAAGCATCCTAAAGTTCGAAGTGTGATAATTATGTCTTGTCTACCACTTAAACAACTTTCGCATCATGGAGGGGCATCGTAGATTTTATTAGTTCTAAAGTTGGTTCACATATTTCTATCGAGAATTTTCCACTTAAGGGCCACTTTTTTATTCTCAATCAATGGGTGATACAACTCATGGAACTTGAATTCCCATCTAATTGAAGAACAATCAATGTGCCATTTTTAGCTAAGAGATCTTGAATACCTAGATTTCTCTTGGGCCTTGGAATGTCCTCAAGCTTGTTGCCATTGTTCTAGTGCAATCCCTTCGAATGTGGGAATTCTCATATGAGAAGTAGATGTGTCTCCAACGCACCCCAAGCCTTGATTCCTTGGTTTAAGAGGCACTGATAAATATCATAGCTAACTCTAAGCGTAGGATCAATGTCCTCAAATATCATCCAATATCTTCTTTCTTAGTTTCGTATATATGCTACCACAAAGCCTTTGGACCAAAGCTTCATAGCTCTTTGGATTTTCTCTTTCTCAACTTCTTTAAATTAAAAAATTGGGAGTTAGACAAAGGCAAGGTTGCCACTAACCCATTTCCAATCACTTTTTGATGGCACACTAAGGCTTCAACTTATTCCAAGGCTTCCATAGAGATCATACAAAATATAAGCCTTTGGGGATCAATGGAATAGGGGAGAACAAGTGTGAGGTGATGAAAGTCACCCCATCTAGGGGCTTTAAAAAGGGGCAAGTTTTTGCTATATTCGACCCCCATCTAGAGATTTTTTTTTACGTTCTTTCTTTCATCATAGCTCATTGGTGTTTGGTCTCCAATAAGGCAAAAAATAGATGATAGAGGAAACCCAGAACATGTTTATCACCATCATTTTTCGGCTGCATCGAGCTACATAGCCTTCCATTATTGGAGTTTGCAATTGATTCAACCAAGACGTAATCTTGACATTGACACAATCTTAGGGTTGCAAGGTCACGTATAAGTCTTCTTCGGAAGATGAAGCGGCGGATAGATTGTGCCTTCTGAGTGGGTAAGCCTCCTTGGGCCTGCTCAGAAGGCAAAAAATAGATGATAGAGGAAACCCAAAACGTGTTTATCACCATCATTTTTCGGCTGCATCGAGCTACATAACCTTCCATTATTGGAGTTTGCAGTTGATTCAACCAAGACGTAATCTTGACATTGAGTCACAAATACCCCAAGTCCCATAGGGATGCCCAATAGGGAAAAGAATTAGCCAGAGGTAAGTGAAACTTGTTTTAATAAGAACTAGTGATGTCATTTTAAATGAAATGAAAATGCATAAACAACCTATTTAAAGAGGTTGAAGTGAGAAGAGTCATATTTGAGGATGTTATTTCTCCTCCCAATATGCATAATATCCTCACAAAAAATATTATGCATACAAATGTTATAAAAGAAGCTATGCATACAGATGATCATGTCAAGTGGAAGCATGTCATGAAGAGTGAAATTGATTTTATTCATAAGAACTATACTTGGGAATTAGTATCTTTTCCAAAGGGTAGGAAAGGTTTATCATGAAAATAGGTATATAATTTGAAATTAGCATAAAAAAGTGTGTCTCAAAAGTATTAAGCATGATTGGTTGCAAAAGGATTCAAGCAACAACAAGGAGTTCATATTGACGAAATCTTTGCACTTGTGGTCAAGATGATGACATTACACATGTTACTTAGATTAGTTGCAAAAGAGGGCTTAGAGCTAGTTCAAATGGATGTGATGACTGCTTTCTTCCATGGAGATCTTATAGAGGGTTATGCATCTAGTATGTAAGATCAACAAGAGCTTGTATGGACTTAAGTAGCCACCTAGACAATGATATCAAAAGTTTGCTGCATTCATGAAGTTACAATGCTATTCTTGAAGCAATGAGGGGATCACTACCTTCATATTAAGAGATATTGTTTAGATGTGATTTTGATATGTTTGATACCTTATGTTGATGATATGTTGATTGTCAGGAAGTCCTCAAAAAACTTGGCTCTCTTGAAGAAAAAGTTGAGTTAGAATTTTGGCATGAAAGATTTTGTAGATGCTAAACACATAGTTGGTATGAGGATAACTTGTGATAGGAGTAAAAGATGCATATAATTATCTCAGGGTAACTACGTAATCAATGTACTTCAAAGATTCAACATGTACTGTGGAGACGCATTGAATGCATCATTTCCTACATATGTGAAGCTAAGCAAGGATGATTGTCCCAAATTTAATGAGAAGAATGAATCTAAGAACAAAATTCCTTATCAATCTACATCTTGTAGTCTCATATATGCTTGGTATCTACTAAACTAGGTGTTGCATTTACAGTGGGAGTTGTGATTAGATATATATCAAATCCTGATAAGAAATATTGGGATGCAGTCAAAATGATAATGAGATATCTTAGTGGCACTAAGGATATGTGTCTATTCTAGGGTAGAGGTGATGTATCAATTGTTGAATACACAAAATCTGACAATGCTGGTTGTGTAGACAATAGGAAGTCTACTTCAACTTTTTTTACTTCACAAGTAGTGTTATTTCTTGGATTTCTCATCTTCAATAATTTACAACTATTTTCTCTACAAGAGCATAATAAATTGCAGCCAATGAGGAATGTAAGAAAGCATTGTCACATTATAGATTGGCATGTGACATGGCCATACCTCAACATGTACCTCGTTTATGTTGTGATAGTCAAGAGTTCTCTTCATTGGGAAATAATCTAGTATATCATGCAAAGACTAGCAAATTCAAGTGTGGCATCACTTTATTCATAATTGCTCAACCACTGAATGCATTTTGCTTGAGAATGTTAATCCTCAAGAAAATGCAGCACATGCTTGGACAAAAGCTCTACCATAGGATAGCTTTAAACACTTGATGAGGATCACTTGATCACTTTTGCATAGTTCCTTGGATACTATGTAACATGCCCATCACGTGGAAGGTATAGTTCATATACTCATACTCAAATTTTCTTTTTCATTCTTTATTTTTCTAAGTTGGACATATTAGTCATATTGGTCTTTATTGGGAGATTGTTATACATTGTTACCATTAGTGTCTATGTCAAAGGTCAAATGACTACCACACACTCTTCTACATGTATGTTCTAATAAAACATAGTGTCTTGGAAAGCCACAAATTGGCTTAAAATTGCCCATGTGTGAAATATGCATACGTGCATTCATGCTTTTTGGTCCTTTTTTCTCTATGTTTTTCTATAGGTCTACACAAATAGGTATATAGAGTAATTTCTATGCCATCCAAATTAATAAGATGCACTATAGGTGTGAATCCCCCCTTCACACACACACACACACACACACACACACATATATGTATATATATATGTGTGTGTGTGTATTCGTATCCACAACTTACATGATGGGAAAGCTTACTTAACCTTGGAGAACATATAAGGATGCTCCCTATCAATCTAGGATCATAGTTTGCGGTGATTGGAATCACAAGAGTGTCCATGTTCAATACCCACTATGTTTGCCGATAGTCCTTTTGTGAGGATTTGTCTAGATCATTGTCGGAGGTGAAAACTCACATGTGGTTTTTCATGGCTAAAGAGAGAGAAGTTGGTCAGGGTTGTGAAGATTTGAAGTAAGCAAAGGAAGACATCTCTAAGTAATGAAGAAGTCAAGCGGGATAGCAAAATGTCCCAAAATCATGTATATAGTCATGCATTTTTTATGGAAATACACCTTTAGTAACTATATCCATAAGCTGATTTATTGTATTTTGCTTAGTATTTGTGCAAGTTGAGGAGTTGTCGAGCTTGGGGAATGATTCCCTAACTAACAATCTAGCTTGTCAGAATATTTTTCTATTTTTGAATCAGATAATTTTTGCATCCAATTTCTTTTTTGCACATATCATGGTAGTTTTCCCTTTCCACTACTATTGTAGGATGCAATGTTCGTATTTCCAAAAGGAATATTCATTATCATTAGTCTCAAGATAACAATGGTGTGTCTTGGTTCAGTGAAGAAAAGAGGATCAATCACATTGTTTTGCGAGAATTTATATCTACAAGGAAATGTGATGGGAACATAATGCCTTGAAAAGATTAAGAACAAGATTGTAGGGAGCTTGAAGGCACATGTACAGAGAGAAGCAACATGTTTCATGAATCTGTATCATAGAATGAGGACTAAGTGGTTTTGAGAAGACGAAGAAGGAGAGCTTGAGAACAACTATTGTTACTTGGGGTTGTGCAAATAAATATTAAGAGGTTTCAACTTGAATTTCTTAACATGAGAAGTAGAGAGCATTGACAACGCTTGAGATCAATGTTTGTAATTGTAATTGACAATGCATATGGTAAGAGTGGGAGAAACGTGAGGTCTTCATCCTTAAAACTTGGAGAGAGAAGTGAAAGAGGTGATGTATGTGATGGGTACATGCCATGCTATAGCATGATGGGTAGTTCTTGCACATGGTCAACGTGTTAGAGAAGTGTTGTAGGAAATAGAGAGGAAGAATATTTGTGGCACACAATGTCCTAAAGTTGGTCGGTACTTGTATTTGATAGAGGAACCACAATGTCATAATAAGGGATACCAAATATAGCTAAATGAGATACAAAATGGAGTATCTTATAGATACAAAATGGAGATGCACTCATATAAATGAAATAGGGATATAATGGTAAATGGAAATATGATCATTTCTTCAACACCTTCTTTACTAATCTATTTTGGAGAGGTTGAATGCTATAGAGGTCCACCAAGTGCTAAATCAGAACTGGAGGTAGAGCCTTTGTGAACATTCTCACTAAGATCTTTTGTGAGATACATTGCTACAAAGTAATCCTAAGATAGGATTTTCTCACATATGAAATGGTGCTTGATCTCAATGTGCTCTACATGAGCATGGAAGACTAGATTCTGACGATAGCCAAGGCTGATTGAATGTCGATGCAGATGCATGTATGAATGCTATGTGAAACACCAATGTTAGAGAATAAATGTTGAGGCCATATGTCCTCACATGGTACAAAATAGGATGTTCGATACTAGGCCTTTGTGGATGAAAGAGCAATTATAGACTGCTTCTTACTTCCCAAGAGATGGGTCTTGAACCAAACAAGATCATGTAGCTAGAGGTGGAAGGTCAAGAATCAAGATCAGCAACCCAATTTGAATGAGAATATTTGACAAGATCAATGCCTCTCTATACCAAAGACAATGATGTCGATTGAGGGCAAGGTATGAATGTAATATGTAAGAAGCTTGCTAGTGTGTTGATAAGGCTAATGGCAGAACTTGCTAAGAACACCAATTGCATATGTGATGTTGTGTCTAGTGTTGACTAAGTAGAATGAAAGAGCCAACAAGCCATTGATATGCATGCATATCTAGAAGTGGTAATGTGTTCTCCAATATAAAATTGATATTGGGATCTAGAGGTGTAGAAACAGAGCTACACCGATCCTTGTTATACAAGGAAAGGATTTTAGAACAATATTTTCTTTGTGATAGAAAGTTACCTTCATGTAGTTACCAAACTTCCATACCTAAGGAATAGTGGATTCCTAAATGTTTCATGGATTACTCCAAGTGAAGTTGGTTCATGAGAAGTTGGCTTTGAGCATTAGCAACAATGATCAAGATTAGATCATCCACGTAAAGTATGAGAAAGGCGAGCAAGGAATTTTATGTGTAGATGTAGAGGTTGGTATCCGTTGAACTTCTTTGAAATATGTTGTCCTCAAAGGAGTCTATCTTTTAATATTATGTATCAAGTACTTGCTTTAGACAATAGAGTGCTTTTTGAAGTTTGTGGATTTGATCTTCCTTTCCTTTGATTTCAAAACCTTCAAGTTATTCCATATATACATCTTCTTGAAGATATCCATTAAGAAAGGTGCTCTTGAAGTCTAGTTGGTAGTCAAACCATTTATAATGAGCACTTATTAAGCAAGCACTATGCATATTGTAGCCTATCTTGCTATAGGAATACATGTTCCTTCATAATCGATGCCATGAGTTTGTTTGTATCCTTTGGCAAGTAGTCAAGCCTTATAATTTTCTAAGGTTCCATTTGATTTATACTTGACCTTGTAAATCCATTTTGCTCCAATTACTTGATGAGTGGGTGATATATTTGTAATTATCCAAGTCTTGTTATCTTGGATGGCTTGAATTTCAGATTTCATGGCTTCTTCCCATTCTAGAATACCCTTAGCTTCTTGAGAAGTGATATTTCAGGTATCTCATACATGCTATGCATGAGGGCATAGTTGACCAAGTAACTTTGCATTTTTTTTAAATTTCCCTATAAGTTTTTGAGATCTTCTTGATTGTTGTGATGTACTTCCCTATGGAGTTTGTTTTGAGATGACTCTATCACCCTTTGAAGTGTAGATAGTAGGACTAGAGTCGCATGTTGGATCTTTGGAATACTTGGAATTTTCATCAAATAATATCCATGGAAATGGTTGCTGTGTGATGTTTGAGGTTGTATAGGCAATAGGCTTTAAACTGCTCACCACAGCAAATAAAGATGTAAGCTTCTTTGACTTGGAAGCAAGCTTGTTTTTATCTTTCTTGGGTATGTGGACATAAGTGTCACTAGCAAAGACAAAAAAATACTTTCCGTTGGGCTTCCTTCCATGCTAAGCCTAAAATGGTATCATGTTGGAAAATGCACAAAGACATGTAAAAAGAGGCAACAAAGTATCATACATGTCTTTGGAGCTAACAGATGTCTCCTTAGCACATGAAAGCAATGGCTGAATAGTATCTTCCACAAAAACAACATCATGGCTAACTAGAATGCATTTAGTCTATGGATGGTACAGACGATAGCCTTTACTTTCAGAACTGTACCCAAGAAAAATACATTTTACTGCTTTATCATCCAATTTTCTATGATGTTGTTTAGGCACTAATGCATATGCCAAACAACCAAAAACACACAGATGAGCAACAGATGTCTTGCGACCATGCCAAGCCTCATATGGAGTGATAGACTATAGCACTTTAGTGGGACACTTGTTTAGTACATATGTTGCACACATGACAACCTCAAGCCAGAAACTATGTGGTAAAGCCTGACTCTTAACCATACACCTCGCCATCTCCATGAGTGACCTACTTTTTCTTTCAGCAAATCATTCTGTTGAGGTGTATACGGTACTATACACTAGTATTTTATGCCATGTTCAACTAGAAATGCATTAAAATCAGAAGACATATATCCCCCCCCCCCCCCCCCCGATCAGAATGGAGGATGCCCATTTTACATCCTGACAGATTTTCAGCCAAAACCAAAAACTGTTTGAAGCACATGAACACTTTGGACTTTGCCTTCAATGGATATACCCATGCATGCCTAGAAAAATCATCGATGAACGTCATGAAGTAAAGATAATTTCCAAAAGAAGGTAAACATTGCATTTTGCCCAAAATACAGCCTTCACAAACATGTTTTCCAGGTGCCTCAAGTTTGGGCGAAGAGGACACCATTTTAGATTTTTGCAGGTGTAGCAAACTAGCACAATTCAGATGACCAAAGCATGCATGCCAAATCTTTGCATCTGACATAGCCTGAGAATCATATATTGCACATACCAAATCATTTACAGATCTTTCATAGTCTATGAGCTTATACAACCCACGACATAAAATGCCAGAAGGAATACTCACGTCGCCATTTGACAGATCATGAACTGTACATTTATCATCATCAAATTTCACAACCAAACCAATCTTGGCTAATGCAAAAATTGATAACATATTTTTCTTGATCCTTGGCACAAACAAAGTATCTGACAAAGTGAAGGAACTACCATAAAAAATAGTCAAAATGATCTTACCAACTCCCATAACAAGATAAGAGGAGTTGTTGGCGCATGTAACAGTACTCCCTATAGGGGCAAGTTCGAGTGAAGAGAATAAACTGCGATGCGAGGTAATATGTTTGGTCGCCCCACTATCAAAGTACCAAACATCTGGGTCTACTGCAGACATGCACTGCTCATGAGAAGATGGATCAAAACTGCAAACATTAGTAAACGCCCATTCTTCTTCCTGCAAAAGATTAGTAGACTCGGTTTTTGGTGTAGAGGCCTCTGCAACAACCATTCCAGCCTCTTTCTTCTTTGCCTCTTTAGCAGCCAGTTTTGGACAGTTCTTTATGATATGATCATTTCCTTTACAATACTTGCAAAACAATTTTTGCTTTTCTGATATCTTATCATCTTTGTCTTCCCTCTTTGATTGTGCAGAATTAGCAGATTTTTGCTTACTAAGTGAAGAGCTCCATTTTCCTTTGCCCTTTCGAGTAGCCAGGAAAGCTTGATCTGCAACACGCATAATGGACCTGTTCTGCCTAGACTGATCCTCCTGCAATAGAACAGAGACTAACTCCTCAAATGACAAGGCATTTGGATTGCCTTTCATCATCAACTGAAGAGTAGAAGCAAAACTCTGATATGAATCAGGAAGAACATTAAGAACAGTCTGCAAAGTGAGCTATTTGGTATAACCTCATCAACAGAAATCAACTACTCCTTTAAGTCTTTGATCTTTGTTAGAAAGTTGTCCATAGAATCATCTTCATTCATGTGCTCACTCTCCAATTGTTTTCGGAGGTAAGCAACACGAGCCTCATTCCTAGCTTGGTACAATGTGATAAGTATATCCAAAGCATCCTTAGCTGTTCTGCAAGAGCGAATGTGAGGAATAATGGCACATTTGATAGACAAAGCTTTCTATGCATGTGCTTGGGCATCTCTGCCAACCCAACGAATTTGCTTTACAGTAGGTGCAACAAAAACTGTAGCACGAAGAGGAATATGCAGAATACCATCATCTTCGACACCTTCTACATCAACTCCAGTACCTACAGTTGTAATAGTTGTAGGTGTGATAGAATGTTTTTCAACACCCTACACAATGTTCCACAGTCCTTTTGCAACCAATACATGTCGCATCATATAAGCCCACAACGGGTAGTTAGTACCATCCAACTTATCCTCAACAGCCAACATACAAAATACATCACTGCTTTCAACCATGGCCGGTGACTAAAATACCCTGATGCAAAAAATTGAATTTATCTCAAAAAGTTGAACAGAACTGCCCATACGAATTCTGCTAAACCTGTACCAGACTTCGAGACACTTATATTGGCGAACCAAAATTGGTATATACCTTTGGAACAAAAAGGTGAAATAGCTTGGACAAGTGCTATGATAGTGCGTTCGGAGGCCGAAACAAGCTCAAATTGTGATTTCGGCACCACAGAGCAAAGAGGGAAAAAAGTGCCCCGGTAATCCTAGTCTGTTCACACACATCACTACCTAAATATATTTGTGCCCCGATAGTCCTAGTGTATTCACACACATCACTACCTAAATATATCAACAAGGTTAGGAAAGATTTACCATGAAAATAGTTATATAATTTGAAATTTACATCAAATAGTGTGTCTCAACAGGACAAAGCATGATTGTTTGCAAAATGATTTGGAGTTGATATTGAGGAAATATTTGCACTTGTGGTCAAGAAGATGACATTATACATATTCTTCTTCCCATTTTGGACTACCCTTAGCTTCTTGATAAGTGATACTTCAGGTATCTCATATATCCTATGCATGAGGGCATAGTTGACCAAGTAAATTTGCACTTTATTTTATATCTCTAGACGTTTTTGAGGGCTTCATGATTGTTGTGATGTATTTGCCTCTAGAATTGGTTTTGAGATAACTCTATCTCCCTGTGAGGTGTACATAGTAGGACTAGATTTGGATGTTGGATCGATGAAGTACTTGGTCACCATAGCCAATAAGGATGTGTTCTTCTTTGACCTAGAAGCAAGCTTGTTCCTATCTTTCTTGGGTATGTCGACATAAGTGTCACTACCAAAGACACAAAAATACTTGCCATCAGGCTTCCATGGTACACATCAAATGGTATCATGTTGGAAAGTGCACTGGTGAGACCTTGATTAAGGATGTTTACGGTATTGTGAATAGGTTCGGCCTAAAATTTGAAATGAAGATTTTTTTTTTTTGGAGCATTGTTTGAGCCATTTCCATAATGCTTCAAATTTTACATTCTACAATCCCATTTTGAGATGGAGTGTAACTTGAGGTACTTATCATTTGATCCCCATTTGTTTGAGGAATTTTTCAAACTCATGGTTTAGATATTCTTCACCACCATTATATTGGATGATCTTCAAAGTTATTGATGATTCATTCTAGGCTTGAGTTTCCCGATCTTTGAATTTGGAAAAAGCTTATGACCTCGATTTTAGGAAGAATACCCAAATGAATATGGTGTGTTCATTGACAAGAAGATAGATGTAGCGTGAGCCCCTTAAAGATGGGGTATTCATGGGACCAGAAAGCTCCATATGGACAAGAGCTAGTGTTTTCCTTGCTTGAATGGATACCTCTAGAATAGGGATCCTATGTTGTTTACCTTGGATACATGTTTAGGAAAAATCTTTAACTGGAGTGATTTTTGAAATTACTTTGACGGATTGAGATTAGGAAATCTTTGTAAGATATGATCTATGTGAATTCTTTCCATGCCATAGTTCAAAAAGAGATTCTTTGGTGAAGAAGCAAGAAATATCTTAAAGATCTTGTCTTGAACTCCTTGTGTTATGATGTCATTGGACCTTCTTGCGTTTATCTAGATTTCATTGTGATTCCTAAGAACTAGGTTTTGATAAATGAGAAATCTTAATATGAGCATGATCTTTTGAACATATCAATGGTTTTATTGTTGGGTATTTTGATGCCATGGCTATTGGATTGGTTATCATGGGTGGTGAACTACTTGGTCTCTATAATGGTTGCTCATGCTAGTGTTGGTTGTTGCAAATGGCATCAAAGCTTTCTCCAGTGGACAATAATGTCCCACATAATTGGCATGGATAACTTGGTGTATATGATTTGGTTCCCCTTGTGAGGTGTAATGGTTACAGGACCAGGTCTCATAGAAATTTCGAACATAAAATTTTAGAGAGTGCTATGAGCAAGCCATTTAGTTAGGTGTAAACATACGTTTTGCAAGGAATCCAAGAGGAACAGTTAAGCATGGCTTGGGAGGATTTTCAAGTATGGAACTAGGTTGTTTCTCTACAACTTGAGGTTCTAGAGGGATGATGGTTGACTATATTTCCAATAGAGAGAGTCCGTGCATTCTTCAAAGTTGTGAAACATGTGGCCCATGCAAAAGTATTGGCAATCATCTCTCATCGAGTTATTTCTTTTCTTGTGGAGGTCCTAATGTAGAGCATCTAAGTGGCTTTTCCATGTTTTTTGTGAGGCCTAAATCATCTTTTACATCAATGTTTTTTCATGCAATCCATTTCTTTAGAAGGGATTACCATACAATGTTCCATATTCTCTCATTGACTCACTAGGGTTTTGCATGAAATCCAAGATATGGTTTAGAGTTTCATGTCTAACATGTGGGTAAAAACTAATCGATAAAAACTCAAAGGAGGTCATCAATGCCTTGTAATGCATGTAAATTCCAACATTTGGAGCCAAGGATTGCAAATTCCTTTAGTGCTAAGGCAAAATGCATTATATTGGGTGAATAACTCCTCCACTTGCTCAACTCTAATCACTAGGAAAAAGGTGGAACCTAGGGTCACAAATGATTTTGGCGACTTTTGAAGGTCGAAGAGGTGATCCTAATTTTGTTTTTGAAGTGATTGTCTAGCGTTTTGTTGCTTTTGCAATCAGATAGGCACTACCAATTGGGAAAGATCCCTAGGATCTTATCCTAGGCTTGCTAGCATGTGGGCAGATCGTTTTCAAAGAGTGTCTCTCCTTGGAATATGTACACATCATGGTAGAGTAGAGTTTGGAGAGAGGGAAATTATTTCATTCCCATGCATCTACATATGTGGAACTACCAATCATTAATTTTTTAAAGCTTATGAAGATACAGACGTGAGTGACCATATATAGCAAGATGTGGAAACTCCAAAATGATTAGTTGAGTTGAGAGAAAAATACAACTCGATAAGGGGATTTTCTTGTTGGAATTTATGATCCATTAGTGTATGAACCAAATTTACCATCTCTAGATCATTAGGAACGATAGGATGTGGGTTGATTGGCAAAGAATTAGGAATGAGGGCCATGGCTTCCTTCTAGGTTAGCTTGGCATTATCTAGTCTAGTTGTTCCTTTTGAGGTTCCCCAAGTAAGCTACTTCAAAGGAGATAGTTACCCCAATTGGATCAATGATAAGATGTGGAGCCCTCATGCAAAATGAAAATTCTTCAAGTCAAGGCCTTGAAGTTGACGCCACAAACATCCAATTAGCCGTTGTGGATGCTAAAAACACACTTCAAACTCCTTTAAGGTCTACTGATAAATCACAATGCCTTAGGGGCAAGGCCTTGAATGTTGCAAAAGTCCTCTTTCTAGCCCCTACTTTGTAACTATTTAAGTTATCATATTCGGGGAAGATAGTAGTACTATAATTATCTATTGTTTAAGTGTAGAATCAATGAATAGTTGTATAAGTCGGTAAAGAGTTTAGTAATCAACTCCATTATTCGAATGTGTATGGTAATGTAAGTGATGTGAAGGAAAAGTCTAGGGCCCTGCAATAGGACAACCCTCTAGCTAAGAACCCGGACTAACCTTCTGTGTAGTGATGGTTTCCTATTAAGTAAGTAGGAAGTTCTAGAAGATACGGGAGTAAAGGTAAACAGATATAAGGGGGTCCCTAGCAGCAAAATCTTATAGTCGTTGGGTATGCCCATGGGGTTTGGTGTCTTCTTATGCCAAGTTTGGGGTTGGCGCTCGCTTAGGTAGACAGCAAACTAAGTTATTGGAAGTATATGCAAATGAATAGGCAAGGCGAGCGATGGTGATTAACACTTTTCTTATCTCTTTGCTTATTTATTTTTTTGGCTTACTAGAGACCTAAGTACAAGGAAATTGTGAAGATGGAAAGTATTTATAGAAACTTCCTTTGATAGATTATTCTAATAAGAGGGGAGTACATTGTTGGATTGGCCATTTTGGATATCAAGGGTATGGCTAACAAGTTGGCTTCCGAATGGTGATTAAGGCTCGGAGTAATGGCAATGACAATGCCTCCTAGGTCAAGTTGACATTTAGGAACAAAGATTCTCTTACTCTGATAGATCATTCTCATTGGAAATATGTTGAATTACTCACGTTGTTTTTCTCTCCTTTTCTAGTGTCAATGTGAGCATGAAATTTCATGTGTCCATTGTGAAAGGCTTGGAACAAGATGAAACCTTTTTGCATGATCAATAATGTTTAAAAATGGGCCATAGGCATAAGAAAAACTGACTCTATCGGGTTCTCAATCACAAGAATTGTTAAGGAATGGAGTCAAGGAACTTACAAAGATCAAAGAAACCATGGAACAAAGGGTTCTATATGTGGAAACTGTTGAAATGAAAAAGGACTACAGTTCCTACTCTACTCACATTCACAAATCTAACAAGCTAAGGAGGAAGGAACAAAACATAACAAAACATTATGAATGAATTAAAATTGAAATGGAAATGACTTACATGAGATGCTCTATGAGCATCGTGACTCCATGAGGAGTGGGAGCACACTCTTGGCAATGAGCTAGAGTGGAATGACTTGTGAGGAGTGAAGGGAGGCCTTGCTTATATGGAGTTTGGGAGAATTCCCTTGCATGTGGGATATATGTGCTTGCATGAGAATGAAAGTGGACTTGGTACAAAAGGGTGGACCATGGAACTCTCAACACCCCCCCTCCATGTGATGACCCTTTTGTTTTTAATATGGGGGACTAGTGACATATGGGATCACTTAGTCCATTGGTTTTTAGGATCTAAGGACATATGGGATCCTTAGACATAACTTGGACATATGGGATCCAAATTGGGGACATATGGCATCCCTTGGATCTTGGGACATATGGGATCCCAAGATATTTACTTGGACATTTGGGATCCAAGTGGTTTTTGTTGGGATCTAGGGACGTATGGGATCCCTAGACATATAGCGGGTTTACATCAAGGGGTAGGTAGTGCTTTTGATCCATTTGCCACCTTTGATTTTGATGTTGATATAGCCTTCTTGGGATCCATTGATGGGATCCGTTGTAGGGTCCTCTTCTTGTTGTTGTAGTCTTCTCTTGGCTCTTTTGTTATTCGTATAGCCGTTGTCTCATGAGCTTCTTGGCCTTTGAATGGGCTTTGAGTCTAATGTGTTTAGGTGTTCAAGCCATAGGGAAGGTCTTACTCTTTTAAGAGGAGTGTCTAGTCCCTTTACATGGGGCTTGGAATGAGTTGAAGCTTAGTAATATTTTAACTCTTTCTAGAGCTAGTGCATTTTTATTTTAGATTATACATGGCTTTAACGTTTGATGACTTTGGGAAGGTCCTACCTTGAGTACTAGTGCATTTTTATTTTAGATTATACATGGCTTTAACGTTTGATGACTTTGGGAAGGTCCTACCTTGAGTACTACTCAAGGTGGTGTCTAATCCCTTTAAAATTAGCCAATTATCGGTCATGTGTACCCAAAATTGAAGTGGTCATGCATAATATAATGGATATACTACTTGCACGGAGGTTGATACATGAGTTTTGAGTGTATGAGGCTTAGGTGCTTTTCTTCCACTCATTTCTCCCTTTTTACAAAAAATAACTCAAATGAAGCTTCGTAGCTTGGCGCTCAACTATGAACACGTCCTCTCCATTGTTTACATCACTACTGATGTTGACAACATTCTGAGTGCCAGAAAGCATATCGGGGCCTAGAAGGGGCCCAAGAGTGGCAAACATCTAGGTTGTCAACTGCGTGTATCTAACGCGATCACCACCAATTCCCAGTCCTCATTGGTTTGGTTATCAGGCAGCTGACATGAGGTTTATCTCTCTCTCAAGAGAGATCTGTGGCGAAAGGCGCGAAGCAGAGGATTTGGACACATAAGTTGTCCAACGCTATATTCTCTTCACGTGATGGCCACGCCAACTACGGATAAGGGAAGTGTTCAGAATTTTCTAGAACATCTTCTCTATGATGCGCCAATTCACTGAACTACTTCATAGTTCGTTCATGCTCCTACACCTACAACACAATGCGGGTATGATGTAGATATAGATAGAGTGAGTTCTACTTCCAACCACTCTTTACTTCAGCATAGAAGTTCTGAAGCAATCCGATGATGTTGAACCTTCAGAATGCATGCCAATACTCATTCGAGCACAAAGTGATGGTGTAGCAGATCTATTTCTGTAGAGCAATCTCTGTTAGAGTTTGTCAGCTATGAAGAGAGAAGATTTAGCACCTCTGCGATTTGCCGTTGTGGGCACTGTGGTTTACATTAGCATACTTCCTTGTAAGAGCTGCAGACTTTCTCTACAGTGACTCTGGACGACTTCATCTATAGCATCTCAAGGAAGAAAGAACGTGATTACCAGCCAATAACTTAGGAAAACCATGTGAAGCATCTCCCTCTTCCTTCTGCCCCGCGAGACGCCAGCCCTGTTCCTTCGATTTTACAGTAGGCTGCCATTGTTTTCCAAAATCCTCTCCAACAGTGAAGATGACTGCCCTTGCTCGCGCGTCTGCTGCAAAACTTGTGCTTCTTTTCTTGGAGCCATATTTCTGTGATGCAATAGAACCACCTCTCTGCTATTTCGTCGATTTGATGGAGATTGGACTCCAGTCTTCCCACTTTCTTGCTTCATTCTGCCCACATATAGTAGCCATTATCTGCACATTTACTTGATCCTACTTCTCCTCAGCAACTGGTTTCTTCCGACAGGCTTCTTCACATCCTTCATGCTTAACCTTCACTAGCATCTTTGTTGTAGATCCCTTAGGCTGTATATAATGTATGTCCTGCTCTATGCCCATAAGAGTCGTAGGAGAACCGAAGCAGCTTATAGTTATAACATTTTGTGCTATTTCCCTTCTGGTGAAGTGCGCAAGTCTTGTTATAACTGAAACTTCCATTATTCAGGCACCCGAAATGGGTCGAAATGGGCACAAACGAATAGAGATACAGTAGAACCATTCCTTCTGAGCTTGGCATAATTCAATCCCTCAATGGCATCATCGATGCAAGTTTTCAAGTACAAAATGAAATACAAGTAAATCCGCTAAACAAGAGGATATTGACAATATGATCATGATGAAAAATGAATGACTTAGTGCTTAGAAGCACTATTATTATAATGAAGTGCAAGGGTGGGAGGGAGGGATTAAGAGAAGAATGGATCTTAACTAATGAAAATAAAGATGATGAAAACACAAATTGGAAACGAAATGAACCTATGCTCTGATACCATGTTGAAATGAAAAAGGACTACTCCTACTCTACTCACATTCACAAATCTAACAAGCTAAGGAGGAAGGAACAAAAGATAACAAAACATTATGAATTAATTAAAATGGAAATGACTTACATGAGATGCTCTATGAGCATGGTGACTCCATGAGTGGGAGCACACTCTTGGCAATGAGCTAGAGTGGAATGACTTGTGAGGAGTGAAGGGAGGCCTTGCTTATATGGAGTTTGGGAGAATTCCCTTGCATGTGGGATATATGTGCTTGCATGAGAATGAAAGTGGACTTGGTAAAAAAGGGTGGAGCATGGGACTCTCAATGACAACATCTCTGGAAACCAAGAAGGAAGACACTAGATGAGATTTGAGGATATCAACTTGGCTCAAAGAGTTCACTTCAAAGATTGGTGCCTTTTAAGACATCATATGAGTGCTTGAGACATCCCTAAGATGCACGTCCTTCTCACTCAAGATCCATTGTGGCTAGAGGGGCTAAGATGGCATAGTGTTATTAGAATGGAAAAGATTATGAGAGTCAACAAAAACTTGGATTATCATAGGTCACTCAAGAGGTAGTGGTGTTTGGAATGGTCATCGATGAGATGGGAGTTTAAATTCAAGGACCTATGGAACCCTCTTATTGAGAACAAGAAAGCCATTCTAATGTGGCAAGTTCTAAACAGAGGACTCTAGAACAATGTCAAAGACTAATAAAATTTGTGACATGCTCCCATGGTGTAAAAGATGCAATCATGGTAGGGAAGACTTGGGACATCTTTTCTCCTCCTGCCCTAAGAGCCTTTTCCTATGGAAAACTATCAACCATATGCTTGCTTTACAGTGCCACATGTGATGGGGGATGATTCTAACACCCCAATGCAAAAATGGAAGATGGTTGCCCTCCACTAGGTCCACAAGCAGTATTATATGCTCACTATTATGAACTTTTCTCTGCACCTGTATAGTGACTTAAATGAAAACTTAGTACTCTTATAGTAGACTATAAAAGCTATCCAAAAAGATTTAAAACATCCGAAATGGATATTCTGATTGGGAGAATCATCCTCTACAAAATAGGCTACCTGTTTGCAACACTCTCTGCCTATGTGTGGAGATATACCTTCACAAAGTTGGCAATTTCTCACAAGTCACTCAGTCAAAGAACTTGAAACTTTGGCAAACTTTATGGAACTATATGAGAGAACAAATGAAGTATGAAATCAATAGAAATAAGTACAATGAGAGAGCAAACAATGCTCTGTAATCTGTTACAATCAAATTTGGAAAATCCTAACTACACCTCAAGATAAAGAGGAGCAAAATTAGGAGAAAATGAGGTAAGCAAGCAAGGGGGCTGCTTGATGGAGTTTATGAATTCACTAAACTAAGTGGTGAACCTGTGGAATGCATACAATTCAAGAAACAAATGTGGGATGGTGCTTATATAGAGTTTTACTTTTCATATAGTCTAGCTGCATCCACCAATCAGTGTAGGTGCACCTTTTGGTGGCTGATCGATGAGATTTGAATTTGATTGAGTTTGGTGGAGATTCTAACTTGATTCCACGACTTTGGTCCTCCTTTTTTATTGTTCCACTTGCAAAACTCGTGGTTGAACTCTTTTGCATGATTGAGACTTGATTTCCAACACTCCCCCTCAAGTTTCAATCCCTAGGTCCTTCATTCCAATGCATGCCTTGAAGTTTTGAAGCTTTAATCCATCCAAAGCTTTTGGTAAACATATTTGCATATTGGTCCTTTGTATTGACATGCTCCAACTTGACATCCTTTGACATGATCTTCTCTCTAATAATGTGGTAATGCACCTCTATATGTTTCGACCTTGCATGGAACACTAGATTTTGAGCCAAGCATATGCTACTTATGTTGTCACAAAAAATAGGTTCATGCCTAACCTGCAAATCAAGATCAACAAACAACTTCTTGAGCCACGTAAGCTCACATGAGACCGGTGCTAAGCCTCTATACTCAGCTTCGATCGATGAGAGAGCCACAATTGGTTGTTTCTTTGACATTCATGAGATGGTCGTCTTCCCTAGCATGATAACATATCCACTAGTGCTCCTCCTGTCATCTTTGGAACCTACCCAATCAGCAATCACAATAAGCTTGTACATTTAATCCATCATCAAATGGATAATATAGACCTTCATTCACTCATCCTTTGAGGTACCTAAGTACCCTTTTGGCTGCAACAAGATGTGGTACTCTTGGCGCTTGCAAAAATTGAGATAACACTCTTAAGTAAATTTGCAATATCTAGTCTCATCATAGTAGCATACAAGAGAGAGCCAATTATTGACCTATACATGGTTTCATCTTTCACTTCTTCAACTTCATGAGCACTTAGTTTAACATTCACTTCTAATGGATTTGAAATGGGCTTGCAATCACACAAGCCAAACTTCTTCAAAAGATCTAGAATGTATTTCCTTTACATCAAGTGTATACCTTCCTCTTTATATAGTACGTCAATCCCAAGTAAGTACCTTAAAATCCCTAAATCAGAGATTTTAAACTCACATCTAAGCTTACTCTTTATGTCCTTGATGTTGGTTTCATCATCCCTTGTAATGATCAAATCATCAACATATATACATATGAAAATAATTTTCCTACCTTCCTTCTTCACAAAGAGTGATGGGTCTGCATGACTCTAATTGTATCCACATTTTACCAAGTAGTCCACAAGTCTTTGGTTCCCAGCCCTTGGGGATTGCTTGAGTCCATAAAGAGCCTTTTTAAGCCTCCATACATGATGTGGAAGCCTCTCATCTTCAAAGCCTTGGGACTACTCCATGAAGACTACCTCTTCAAGCTCTCCATTTAGGAAAGCATTCTTCACATTCAACTGGTACATCTCCCAACCTTTTGAGGCTGAAATTGCAATCAAACTTCTTATGGTGGACATCTTAGCTACTGGACTGAATTCTCCCTCAAAGTCTATGCCATAGGTTTGAGTAAAATCTTTAGCAAACAACCTTGCTTTATACCTAGAGATGCTCCCATTTGCATGCCTCTTTACCTTGTACACCCATTTGTTGCCAATGACTTTCATATCCTTTGTTCTTGGCACCAATGACCAGGTATCATTTTCTTCAAGATACAATTGGTTGTGGTATTATATGTGGCATCACAAATGACACAATGCATCTAATTCAAGACACATGAGAATACTATGTGCCCAACATTTTGGCAACAAGTACAATATATCTCTCAAAGAGGCTTTGTAGGTTCCATTCGTATAGTGGTCAGTTACTTTCTAAGGTAACTATAGATATTTAGTTAATTCACTAGTTTCACCCTTAGTAGAAGCTAGTCTTGACTTGTTTTCCAACTTTAATGCAATGGCTATAGCATCGTCTAAAGTAATTTCCCATATTCCATAAATCCACATGATATCATGTAATATTGCAACTCTATGGTGCACATATTGGTAAGGTTATTGCCTAATAGCCTGTAAAATATCATGCAATTGTAAATTGGTCTTAGTTCGCCCAAAATAATTCAAGAACACCCTTTTTATTATTCATATTCCCTAAGATTATTAGGATTGGATTGTGTTAACCTTTTTACACTTTTTGTCAAGGTAACCTAGAAAACTATGCACTTGTGTATTGGATCTTTATTTCCATATAAGATCCTATAATGATTTCCAAACATTTGAATATGTGCATTGGGGTCATCATCTAATACCTAGCGAACTGAGTATACTGCAACCCAATGATGTGACTCTAGGGAGGTTCTTTATGACTTTCCCCTCTGTTTCCTCTAAGAGGTCGAGTCTTGTGGAGTCTATTAGTGTTTGTTGTCGAGGTTGGACTGTTGAAAGGTAGACTTGGTGTAAATAAAATCCCACTCAACTAAAATGTTGTCAAGGAATTCTTTAGTGGATCCTTTTGACTCGCCATTAAGCTGGGATTCCATGAGTTTCGCTAAGCTTCAAGGTTCTGACCAAGATTTTTCAATGAAGTGTGGGATTGGCTATCTTTCCTAAAAGTGTAGTAGGTACTAAGAGTTGATTCACACAGCCCGATGACACCAAATATTTTTTGAGAGCATTCCATGTGGCAAATTCTTATTAGTTTACGAAAAGTGAACTATGTTCTGAACCCACCTAGAAAGGTTTCGACTCTCTCCCCTCTAAAAAAAAATTGAACCCTAAATAGATATGAATTTTAAGAGCTTATCTATCTCCTTAATCATTAGTCAAGCATAACTCGGGCTCATTTAGTATCATTTTTATAACACTAGAATAATTTCTAGATTGAGTAGGATTTCATGCTGGTAAAACCAAGGGACTAGTCGCATATTTGTGTAATCCTAGGCAAACACATCCTTGAATTTTGTAAGAAGCGAGATTAGCTAGGCCTTGAAGCACTCAAGTAATTTGACACATATTTTTATCAGTATGGGATTGGTATCCATTCCTAAAATGCATATTTCCATTTGATCCTCACTGATAATAATTTGGAATGGAAGCTCTTAAGATTGCACAAACATTATACTCTATAGATTCATTAATGTGGTATGATAAATGTCTATACCCCTATTCACATGTATATAGATATGGATAATTTGATTGGGGTTCGAGGCTTCCCATCATACATCCTATGTCTACTACTCTCATCTCTCTCTCTCTCTCTCTCTCTCTCTCTCTCTCTCGCTCTCTCTCTCTCTAACCCCTTGATTTGCACAAGCTCTAGTCAATCTGTTGCTAGGATAGAGCAAAAAGGGAGCAAAACATTCAAGAAGATCTCCATCAACAAATCAGATACATAGCAACAACTTGTTTCTCAAAGGAGGTGACCATGGCATGGAAAAAGGGGTTAACTTTTATAAGCAACAATACATTTAGGAATCAACAATGCAAACTCCACTTTATGGCTAATAAATTTGAGGAAATACAGAATACCATTGAGATAGCTATAGTGTGGATGCCTCTAGGATGCAAT
This sequence comes from Ceratopteris richardii, assembly GCA_020310875.1. Lineage (NCBI taxonomy): Eukaryota > Viridiplantae > Streptophyta > Polypodiopsida > Polypodiales > Pteridaceae > Ceratopteris > Ceratopteris richardii. The sequence continues at coordinate 21,220,323 of CM035418.1, read as the reverse complement.
GAATACTTGAGGGTAGACATTGTTAAGCGAGAATTCTATAGATGCATCCAATCCATATTGATTGCCTTGGATATCCGTGATTCACTATTGATGATTTTTGTGGAAACCCAAAAGACGTTGAAATCTCTCCCATGCTTATCTTACTAGCACTTGAGCTTGTGAATGAGGATATCCAGTGAGAAAGGCAATGCAATGAACACATTTGTCAATATGCATATGCCAACTATTGACTTGGAATTAAGGACGTTCCGCAACATTTGGCCTTCTTTGCACAACATCGTTATAAATTGCTACCTAAAAAGTCATACATGCAATGTCACAACCCTAAGGAAGAAACAAACAATGGATATTTCCAACTAGATAGCGAATCAAATAGAGTGTGCTCATGTAAAAAGACCTAATAAGAAATTTCTTCATGGAACACATGCACTTACTAAAATCATTTATTTCAATCTTCAATAAGATGCTTCCATTGCTCCCACATTCTTTGATCATGAAAATAGGTCACTTGAAGCTATAATCATAATAATTTTATAAGGCATGGTGAAGAATCAAGGAAAAAGATGAAAGGTGATGTGGGGTCACAAGTTTTATGCCCACCAAACTTTTAAAAAGGTAGAGCATAAACCACTACCTTTGAGAGATCACCAAGAGGTTCGTCCACTACATAAGAAGCTCCACCCTAGATTCCTTAAGACAAAAAAAGGAGACAAACATAAAAAATACAATTGGAAGGACAAGCAACTATTGAATATCAGCATACTTGGACTCTAATAATGAAGAGATATAATGTCACCAAGGAGTGTTTGGTCCAAGAAAGAAGCACAAGAAGCCCTAGAATAATAGTGGACACGAAAGAAGAAGAGCAACATATACAAACATATGTCGGCCAAACTTCATCCAAGGATGAAGTAGATACCTTGGTGCAACTACTGGAAACACAAGAACACATCAGTTACCATTGGAATATTGCTTCTATCGAATTACCTCTTGACAAATGACACACAACACCACTTACAACACCCTTTTTTGACTCCATCTTGCCTCTCTACACATTTTTATCCTCCCACCTTCTCTCACCTTGGCATACTAACCTTCAACTATTCCAATATGGATGTCCACTGGAATACTCAATCCTTTGACTGTGGCATTGCATATGAAACCATTATCTCTATGTTCCTCAAGTTCATGATGCAATGTCCAAGTTCAAGATTTGTACTTCTGCCCAAGAATCACCACATTCCACCACCCTTTTTTCTCACTCCATTCATGCCTTCATGCTACCCACACCCTTCTCGTCTCTGCATTCTCCCTTTACATTGATGTTCCTAGGGTATAATGATGCTTTAATATAAAATTCCTTTAACTTTCATGCCTTGCCTTGTGTTCTGCCCACTCTACAAGCATCATCACAATGAGTTGTGCACCATGGAAAAACAAAATGCCTCCATTTTTTGGAATCTCGCAATAGCACACAAGCCCTCAAATATTTTTTGTGTTGCTTCTACCAATTTTCCTTGAATACAATGCACCCCTTTCAACCATTCAAATCGCCATGTCCACCTCCAAATCACCCTATCCTCTTCGATGCCGACTTAATATTATCCTATGTCCATGATTAAAGACCATGAATAAGAAAGAGGAAATGATCCTCAAGTGTGGACTATTTCTAATAGAAGCTAGTGTGAAGAAATGAACCTATCTATCCTTCCACGAAAGTCTCCTATGCCTCCGTTACATTCCGCACAAACTCCAAAGAGGAGAGATTGTCCATGGCAGATAATTACCACTCACTTACAACTATGGAATATGGTTTGAAGCATCAAATAAAAAAGAGAACTCCTACAAATACAATTGCCCATGCAACTACCACAAAACAAAGAATGAAATAAGGTAAGGGGAAGAAGAAGAAGATTGAGGAATTCTGAAAAAAATAAAGCTTTAATGGAACAAGGGAAGAGGAACGATGACGTAGAAGATGGGAATGAAAAACTTTTAAGCATGACACCACCATCTATGCTAAGCAAGGGTTCCTCACCCACACATTTTCAATCTGAAGAATGAGTTGGTGGTATGAAGATCTCCACCATGCTTCTAGATATGCACAATCAAGAGGAGCCACACATACATGCATGAGCATATGCACACAAGCATGCAAGCAGACCTCACTCACAAGAAAGACACAACATCTCCCAAAAAATTCACACTTGATTAGAAGAGAAGAGAATAATCAAGAAGAAGGTTACAAAGGAGGGATAGTTCACGTTTCTAACAAGGTTTTAAGTGTCCGTCTTCACATTGTAATTTCTACTCTACTTCAAAATAGTCCATAAACCCTTGTTTGGTGTCTTATTTGAGTGGAAAAACGCTTATAAAATTCCTTTGTTTGCACGTCTACACACACACACACACACACACACACACACACACACATATATATATATATATATATATATATATATATATTATATCCGCTCATTACATTGTGAGCAACTAAAAAAAGCAAATTAAGTGGTGCTCATAGTTTAAGTGGTGCTCATAGTTTGATGGATGGCTAACCCCTGCGTTATCATGGCAATTATGATGCATTGTAGACATGTTGGACTTTCACTATCTTCCCCTCTGTGCTAAATTTGAGATCAATAGCATATGCCTTCTAGTGATATGTTCTCTGATTTATGTGCTTCCTTGAAATTTGTGAGCTCCTATAATGCTAGGCTTCATGATAATCCACATATTCCTTTTGAAAACTTGGATGCTTCAACTTCTATCCTCAAGAAAATTTCTTTGTAAAAAAAAAAAATCAATCTTGGTGTTGGATCTTCTTTAGTGTGGATTCGTCTTTGTATGCGGACCTTCAACTCAGTAGATCTTCACTACAAAGTACAACACTTCTAAGAATAAATCTATATACTAGATAAAAAAGAGAAAATACATGAAAGAGAGGAAATTAAAATAGGTATGTAGATGTTTACTTCCTTGAGACGAGTTCTCTGATGCGAAGAAATCTTCCTAATTTTCATAGTATAGTGCACCTTCAACTATATGGATCAACACTAAAAAACAGGGAACTTCTAAGAAAAAATATATACGCTAGATACAAAAGCAAATATGCTTGAACTAAAGAAATCTAAAGTAGAGATGTACATCTATACCTCCTTGGAAATATCTCATTGATGTGCAGCCATCTTCGTAATCCTCAGAATAGAATGCACCTTAAGCCTTGCAGATTTGCATTGTAAAGTAGAATGCTTCTTAGAAAGAAGTCATGCGCAAGATACAAAAGAGAATATGCTTGAGACAAAAAAAATCTAAAGTAGATCCATGGATCTATACCTCCTTAGAAATACATCTAAAAAAATGTCAAGGATTTAGGCAAGAAACTAAAAAAATGTCAAGCTCACATATTAGATGAGGTAGAAGTGAGCTCCCAAAAGTGAAAAGAGAACAAAATCTAAGTTTTCCAAAGAGAAGGGTGGGAAAAGCTCATAGATATCTTTCCCTAGGCAAAAGTGATCCAAAAGGACTTGTCAAGGGAGAAAAACTCTAAACATTCTTTGCATGATTAGAAAAGAAGATGAAAAAAGACTTTTTAATTACTTATAAGGTTTCTTAATATATGTAACTTCAAGAAAATTAATACCTAAAAAATGACATCAAAAGTAACTTTAAGAGAACATGTCATGCATTTAGAGTACAACCTCCTCTATGTTTAACTTTTTACAAGATTTCTACTATAGATTACATTCCAAATGTTTCTTTTTTGAGTTGACAGCCTGTTGGCATTCATATTAAGAATGGTTTTAATTTGGTGGAAAATAAAGTGGCCCTTGAAGAACTTAGACTTTTCCTAGTGAAGTTTGAAGCCTTCTTATTTGTAACCAACTCCTTTGTAACTTCTATAATCTATGAACTTATTCTAGAGACTCTTTGTTGTAATCATCTCTCTATGTGGATACTTAAAAATTTCTTAATACCTACTCAAAATAGTATTTATAAATTTTTAAAAGTCACAAGTTTTTTAAGAGTAAGATTCAATTATATTTTTTATGGAATACTTTAAGATGGAGGTTTACTCAATGTTTTTCTATTAAATAGTTTTTTATTGAGAAGTTACTCGATCAAAATGCTTTTGATCTAAAGTAAAAACGATTTTTGGCCTACATCAAGTAATATGCAAAAATATGCATTTTTGTGCATAATTTGGTAAAATCTCATTAGGTTTTCCAAATAAATGCAAGCTAGGTCTTGAAGCCAAACTCCACTTGAAGGGGATAAATAATCAAAAGGACTATCAAAAGTAATTTAGAAACAAATGAATCCAAATTGAAAGTCCCAACCTCAAGTTGAGATATGGAGGATTAATTGTTCTTAGAAATTCTCCTTGCACACAACAATGACCTCAATCCCAATGGTTTTTTATGGAAGGAGGATGGTTATGGAAGGGTGATAGTTAGATTGATGATGTGGCTCACATACATAGGGAGATGAACTTTCATGGAAAACGTAAAAAGCAAGTGAGGCATGAGTCTATCAAGAATCAAGTGGGACCTCACATTCCAAATATTATCGATTGATCGTCTCTGCCCTACAGACTGTGGGGGTTAGGGCCCTTTGACCCCATAGAAGGGGGAAAGCCCCCCTATGCACTCCCCCATTAAGATTCTATAGGGAGATTGTGTGGCACCACAAGAATTTTATTTTTGCATTGAATGGCATCCCAATGTCCCATAAGTTTACACCCTACCTAACCTAATGGCTAGGCTCACAAAGATCATCTATTACCATCAATGGTCACACACAGACCTCATCTAACTTGGAAAGTAGAGTTTTAGAAATGTCCAAGCTCTCACAATGGCTTCTCCTCATAATGGGGGTGTTACAACTTAGAGCAGCATGGATGATTTGTGGTCACTTGAAGGTGGAGTATTGAGTATATCTAACACCCCCCTCAATTTCCACCCTACGGTGAACTACCTCCTTGGTCCAATCCCAATGTCTCAATGAAGTTGCTCTCTCCCAAGAGCCTTGGTGAAGATTTCTAATCCATTTTCATTAGTTGGAAGATAGCCTATCTCCATGAACCTATCCTTGATCAACTTACACACATTGTGATATTGAATTTCTATGTGCTTGGTATGTGCATGGAAAAGATGATTCTCGGCGATGGCCATGCAAGTTTGGTTGTCACACTTTGTAGCCTCACATCATTGTATTCCTATGTGCCATAGGATCCTCCTCAACTGTATTGCTTCACATGCTACAATACATAATGCTTTGTACTCAAATTCAGTAGAAGATAATGCTATAACCCATTGCTCTTCTTGTTTATCTAAGAGAATATCCCAAATCCTGAAGAAAATCAATATCCAAAAATTGATTTTTTAGTATCAATACTCTTGCCCAATCTGAATCAAATTATCCAACTAGACATGATCCTTATTCATAGAGAATACCATAATCAATGGTTCCTTTCACCTACCAAATTATCTGCATGCTTGCCTTCCAATGAGTTTGACGAGGCTTATTAGAGAACCAACTTACTATGCCAAAAACATAAGAGATATCTAGTCCACTATTGCACAAGTAGATGAGATTTCCAGTTAATTTCTTGTATCTTTCAATATCCATTGGAAGTAAAGTATATTCCAGAGATAATTTTGTGTTGACCTCCATATGTGTAGAAATCTCTTTGCAATCCTCAATATCAAATGCCTTCAAAATCTGTCTTGCATACTTTTGTTGAGAGATGAAAATCTTCCTTGATTCTACATCTTTTGAAACCTAGATCTAGGATATACTTATTCATCCATTAGTACCATGCTCTGGGGGCTTGTTTCAACCTATATGATGCCTTCTTCCACCTACTTACCTTGTTCTCTAAATGGGGAGCCTCAAAGCATGTGGCTTAGACACAAATACCTTCTCTTTGAGGTCTCCATTCATAAACATTGATTTGGCATCCATGTGATATACTAGCCATCATTCATGCATATCCATAGCTAGTACTAGTCAGTTAGTAGTCATCCTTGAAATTGGGACAAACAACAATTCACAAAAGTCAATCACTTCAACACGTGAGTAGCCCTGTGCAACAAGTCTTAATTTGTAATTTTTCAAAGTACCATTAGCCTTGTACTTTAGCTTCTAGACCCACTTTGTGCCAATGAATTTACACTTAGGGGGTTAATCCACTAGTTCTCACATTCCATTCTTCATGATATTGTTGTATTCTATTTGCATAGTAGCCCTCCAATTCAGATTCTGGAGTGCCTCTTCCACAATGGTTGGTTCCATTGCTTGTTCTTGAATGAGTTCAACCATCAAAGTTATATTTACAATATGGGTGCTTGCTTGTTTATGTTCCTCTATTCTTCATGATTGTTTCAGTCCATTTGCAACCTATTCTAGTGACTATGGTGTGGGTTTTGCACAATCATAGAGCTACCTCACCCAATGTGGCAATGGCTTTTTCACTTGCCTGACAATAGGTTGTTGACTTTCAAACTCATCATCTAAAGATGATGCTTCATTCTCTTGTGTAGAAGGGAAAGCTCTTGGGCCAGGTTTATAGTGGATTACACCTTCTCTTGATGATAAAGTGGAAGTTCTTTTCTCCTCCTCCACTACATGTGGCCACTCCTCCTTAAACACCACATCACGATTTGCCATGATCTTCTTAGCCTCAGGGTTGTAAAGCTTGTATGCCTTCTTATCTTTAATGTACCCTAAGCAGATACATTTGATGCTATTTGGTTGAAACTTTTTTCTCTCCCTATCTGGAACATGTACATAAGATTCACTTTCAAATACTTTAATTTGAAATTGGAAATAGATGGCATTTCACTAGTGTAGGCCTCTTGTGGAGTCTTTTCATCAAGTTCCTTGTGTAACTTTTATTCAAGATGTAGATACTAGTGTTGATAGTATCTACCCAAAATTAATTTGGCAAACCCTTTCCCTTCAACATGCACCTTGCCATCTTCATGATGGTTTGATTCCAATGTTTTGCAACACCATTCTGTTGAGGTCTATGTGCTACTATGAGTTGATGCTTAACTCCTTTTGCAAAAATCTTCAAAATATATTGATGTGAACCCAACACTGCTATCTATCCTGAATTTCTTCATCTTCTTCCCTTATGTAGTTTCAAAAATTTGAAACCATTCTTTAAACTTACCAAAAGCTCGAGCCTTATCTCAAAGGAAGTACGCCCACATCTTCCTACTATAGTTGTGGATGAGTAGCATGTAGGAAGATCTACCCAAGGCATGTGTAGGCATTCTTTTGCACAAGTTAGCATGCACCAACCCTACATGATAGCTTGCTCTCTTATTTCTTTCTTGTGGAAACACCTTTCTCTATTGTTTGCCCATCATGCAAGCTTCACATGGTTCCATCATGTCTCCAATCGATGATAGGTGTGCAAGCATAACTCTACAATGCATATCCTTTAGTACAAGGTATCCGATGTGGCAAAATCTCTCATGAAAAAGATTACTTTTGCCCTTAATTGTAGTGGCTATAAGCACAAACAAATCATACATGTTCCTCCTTATGCGAATCCCAACAATGTTGTTGTTACTATCCATAATCTTAGCTCTTGTTTTACTAAAAGATACTTCATGACCTTGATCAATTGTAGAAGCTACTAAGAGTAGATTTTGTTTGATAGGTGGAACATACATGATACAACACATTTGAAAGATTTTTGATATCCCCATTAGAATTAATTAGAGAAATTGTACCTTTGCCTTTTGTAGGACATCTTGCATTACTGCTTGCCTTTATTGTGATGGGTTTCTTTAGAGGCGGTAAGGAACTGTAAAGGTTTTTTTTTTTTATCCTCATGTGATTAGAGGCAACATTTGGGCCAAAACCCATCAATCATCTCTTCTTGAATCTTTAGACAAGGATCATACCCTTCTCGCCTTTTGAAGAGCCATTCTTCTCTTCTGCCTTCTTGATGAAACAAACTTGAATTCTATGTCCTTTCTTCTTTTAGTGGAAACACTCTCCCTTGAACTTAATTTAGTTGTTCTTCTTTTTGTCTCCAAATTTTGAAGTTTCTGCTTTTCCTCCTTTGGCATTTGCTATGAATGCAACATACTGCTAGTTGATTCTCCAAGTTCTAAATTTGTGTTTGATTACGAGTTTCATATTGATTTCTCAATATGTTCCATGCTTCACAAGCCTTGGTAGTATGTTGAATGAAGAAGATCATATGAGGCAAGGATAGAAGGGATTCTTAAGATTCCACAAGGTGTAATTTGTACCATCAAGCTAACCTTCCTTGAAGGATGGTGGTCATATTGGCAAGATTGGGCTAACTCGCATCATTGCTCCTCTTTTTTCTGATCCATCTACTCTTGTTGATAGAACACCTTGATTCCAAGTCATAGATGATGACACACTGCTTGAAATCTTCTCTCTTTTGTCATTGAAGCCTCTACAACCTCTATGTTTCTACTTGTGCACCACTCAGAGCCTCCTAGGCTCTAATACCATGTAAGAAATAACAACATAATGGAACAAACTAGTGGATCAAGTTGAGAAAAAGACATAGACAAAAAGAGACATAGACTGAGAGATAATGGACTCAAATTCTCAAATTACCAAGAGCAATGCAGCTATAGAGACGGTGCTTTCTACCCCTGTCCTCCCAATACGGAGTTTAGATGGTGATCTGGACAAACTCTGGATGAAGGGCTTACCATTGCACAAAGTTATGTAGAGCTACACATGGGCACTGCTTATATAGATTTTACAAGGCCCGTGTCAGTATAGATAAACATAGTTGGGAGAGGCAAAATAATCCACAAAATATATAATCCAACATATCTCCATGAACAAAAGTCCTACTATATGGGCCCTATGATCAAGGGAGTAGGGTCCCTCGAACCCCACGGAAAAGGGCAAGCCCACCTTTCCACTCCCCCTATTAAGGTTCTATGGGGAAATTGTGTGGTGCCACAATGCACTTTTTTCCCTTGAATGGAAACCCAATGTCCTAGAAGTTTACACCCTACCTAACCCAATGGCTATGCTCACAAAGATCATTTATTAGCATCAACAATCACACATAGACCTCATCTGACTTGGAAGTTAGGGTTCCACAAATATCCCGGCTCTTACAATGGCTTCTCCTTATAATGGAGGCCTTACAACTTAGAGCACCATGGATCATTTGTGGTCACTTGAGGGTGGAGTGTCGATTATATCTAACATTTTTAATAATAATAATGAAGATAAAGCTATCCAAAAACTTGTAATGTAATGGTAACAGCTTGAACTGCAAGACAAATTTCAAGTTCTTTCTAAATTGGAATCCTAAAAATATCTTTCAAATTTCAAGGTTAAAAAGAAGAGTAGCAAGAAAAACCAAACCCCCAAATTAATAATAATAATAATAATAATAATAATAATAATAATAATAATAATAATAATAATAATAATACACATAAGTTAGATCTATTTGAGCCGTTGACTGTCAAGACTATCCATGGACGTTAAGACACAGTTGTAATCTTTTCGTTCTTGTAATTAAAATGAAGTTTTTTTTTAAGGAAGTTCAATGGAGGCCTAATCTTCTTTGCTTGAATTAACAAAAGAAAAATTATATATTGAATGGTCTTAGTGCCCTTGGGATCCCCTATATCCCACAAGCATGGTTAGGATGGCCTAGAGGCATGAGAGCTATGATGGTCCAAAATCGGTAGGAGACCTAAGATTCAATGGGTGACTAATGGATTAAAGCAAGTTATTGAGAAGGTTAATGATTAATTCATCGCCGGTGACTAATGGATTAAAGCAAGTTATTGAGAAGGTTAATGATTAATTCATCGCCCTCATCAGTGACCCACTTGCTTTTAATCTTGTTGTTTTCCAAGGGAAACATCCTATGATGTCTGAAAGGTAATGATTTTTTACAATAACATACTCTTCTACCTAACAAGCCTAGGGATGTTTCAATTGACCATTCTTTTGGATGGCATCGCACATCTTTCTTTCCATATCTTCCAAAGTGTTTTCCCTATGATGGCATTCCACAAGGCACACGAGCAACCAATTGTTTCACTAAGTAACACTTGTTTCTAGTTGATTTGCATTTGTAAACTCAAAATCCTAGTAAGAGATTGCCAAATCATGTAGCTTCTTGGACACAAGAAGAAGAAATGGCCAACATTGCACCAATGAGTGACATTGGTCTAGATTCCAAGATAGAGGATTTGCCACATAAGAACCGATTTTTTGTTCTCAATGAGAGGACGCCACAGTTCCCCACACATAAGTTTCCAACTGATGCTAGACCAATTCATGCACCATCTCCTGTTAAGGGAGATATGCGAGTCAAGGTGCTTATGGATCCTCAAAGTTTTTTCCACTTTATTATTGTTGGTCCATCTTAACCCTTCAATTCGAGGCCAGTCATTGCCTTAAAAGGAGATGAGTCTTTGACTTAGCCCAAGCATTGATTCTATGTCTAAGAAGGCACCAATCATTGTACTCAACTCTCTTAACACTCTCTATGTCCTCAATCAGAAGGAAGTTTGGCTTGAGGCTTATTCCTTCAAATATGCTCAAATTAATTGAAAGTACAGATGAAGATGGGCTTAGTATGCATGGGAATTCCCATATGTCACAATGGGGGGGCTAGATGCACCACATGACAGTTGAGATTACACAGCTTGAAGGCCCACTAAGGTAGAGCTTGAATAGGGAAGTCCCACCAAGGTAGAGCCTGGATAGGGATGGCTCTCACTACAACATATGAGGGGCATTCCGATGCTGCATATACCGACGATCACAGTCGGCGTCGGTATGGGCCTCGAAAAATGTCACTTAGAGATACCGACAGTCAAGTGACCGTCGGTATGACCGTTGTAAATGGATCATCAGTGTGGCCCGCAGCCATCGATATATGCGTCGGTATGGGCATTGGTATAAGCGTCGGTATAAGCGTCGATAATTTACTGGGAACTACCGGCGCCTATACCAACGCCCATACCGGCGCCTATACCGGCAGCGAGTTTTAAACATACCGCGAACCCGAGAGCAAAACTTGACATTTTTGCGCATGTTTGAGTACTGTTGGTCTTCTGTCGAACTTGCAGGTGCAAACTGAATTGCGACCTGCATTGTCTTGTGCACACACACACACACAGATCTCTCTCTACACACACACACTCTCTCTCTGCTTAGATCTCACATCTTGGTAAGTGCTGCGCGTACTGTTAGCATTTGTGTTTCTCTATGCTTTAGGTTTTATAATTTCTCTTTTCTTCGATTTTGCAGAAGTTCTTTGGCGTCGATTGTTTGGAATTGGACGATAGACGACATACATTATGCTTTGACGACAACGATCCAAAAGAGGGGCATACTTGTAAGTGATTGTTTTATTCTCTATTGATAGAGAGAGAAGGAGAGAGAGAGAGAGAGAGAGAGAGAGAGAGAGAGAGAGAGAGAGAAAGAGAGAGAGAGAGAGAGAGAGAGAGAGAAAGAGAGAGAGAGAGAGAAAGAGAGAGAGAGAGAGAGAGAGAGAGAGAGAGAGAGAAGAGAGAGAGAGAGTGAGAGATAAAGAATAATGAAAGAAAGGAAGATAGAGATAGGAAAATAGAGCATACATACACACACACATACACACACATTTACACATTTACACATGCATACATACACACATACATGTACACACATGCATACATACACACATACATGTACACACATGCATACATACACACATACATGTACACACATGCATACATACACACATACATGTACACACATGCATGCTTACATACACACGCCTATACACACATGCATGCTTACATACACACACACATATACACACATGCATGCATACACACACATATAAATTTACACACATGCATACATACACACACATGCATACACACATACATACACACACATATATACACATATGCATACATACACATACACACACACATATACACACATACATATAACACACACATATATACACACATATACATACATGCATGCATACATACACACACATATACACACATGCATGCATACACATATATACACATATACACACATGCATACATACACACACATGCATACACACATACATACACACACATATATACACATATGCATACATACACATACACACACACATATACACACATACATATATACACACATATACATTCACACACACACATATACACACATGCATGCATACACACATATACACATACACACACATGCATACATACACACACATGCATACACACATACATACACACACATATATACACACATGCATGCATACAATATATACACACATACACACACATGCATGCATACATACACACACATACACATACACACACATGTATGCACATGCATAAATACACACACATATGTACACATGCATACATATAACACACATATATACACACATGCATACATACACACATATACACACATGCATGTATACATACACACACATACACATACACACACATGTATACACATGCATACACATACACACACATACACACACATGCATGCATACATACACACGTACACACACATGCACACACATGCATGCCTACATACACACACATGTATACACATGCATACATACACACGCACACATGTACACATGCATACATACACACACATATATACACACATGCATACATACACACATATAATCCTATTTTTATTTTGAAGTTTTTTTTTACATCAAATATATAAAAATAGAATTAGGGTTTTTACGCTATTTACACATACATACACATACACATAGAATATATATATACATGTATATACACATGTATACAGAAATATACATATTTTAGGTTTAGATATTTAAGATTAGGGTTTTAGGGTTTAGGCATACATATCACTCAATTATATTTATATTAAGAAAAAATATAGAGAAAAATAAGAAAAAAAAAATCTGAATATATAAATAAATATATATATAAAATATGATTAGGGTTTTAGGATTAGGGGTTTAGATTTTGATAGGTGTTTAAGTATTTAGGTTTTAGTATTTCAGATTTAAGTCTAAGTCTTTCTGATAAGGGTTTTAGGGTTTTAATACACTAAATCTTTTAGATTAGGGTTTTAGGGTTTTAACACCTACATAACATATATACACATATACACATACACATATAATACATATATACCTGTAGATACACATGCATACAAAAATATACATATTTTAGATCTAAAATTTTAAGATTAGGGTTTTAATTAAATATATATAATTATATATATAAAAATAGGATTACGTAAGGAAAAAATCTGAATATATAACTAAACATATATATATAAAATAAGATAATTATATACATACATAAATATAAAAAGAACTAGTGTTTTAAATAATTTAATTAATTATATATAATTAAATATATAAAATTAAATATATAAAAATACGATTATGTAATGAAAAAATCTGAATATATAAATAAATATATATATAAAATAGGATAATTGTATAGATAAATGAATATAAAAAGAACTAGTGTTTTAAAAAATTTAACTAAATATTTATAATTAAATATATAAAAATAGGATTAAGTAAGGAAAAAATCTGAATATATAAATAATATATATATAAATATATATATATATATATATATATATATATATATATATATATATATATATATATATATATATATATATATATATATATATATATATAAGGTAGGATACTTATATAGATAATAAAATATGATAAGAACTAGTATTTTAAATAAATAAATGAAATATATATGATTAAATATATAAAAATAGGTTTGAATTTAATCATTTTAAATAGAGTGAATATATATACAATACAAAAACACACATACTTATACACCTATCTATATGCACATATATATACATATACACATGTATATACACATGCATACATATATATACATGTTTTAGGTCTAGGTCATTTGGAGTAGGGTTTTAGGGTTTTAACACCTACATAACATATATACACACATACACATACACATATAATACATATATACATGTATATACACATGTGTATAGAAATATACATAATTTAGGACTAGATCTTTAAAATTAGGGTTTTAGGGTTTAGGCATACATATAACTCAATTAAGAGGAAAAAAATCTGAATAAATAAATATATATATATATATATAATAGGATCAATCAAGAAAAAATCCAAATATATAGATAAAATAGGATAACTATATAGATTAGGGTTTTAAAATTAGGGTTTAAAATTAGGGTTTTAAAATTAGGGTTTTAAGTTTTTTTAGGTATTTAAGTATTTAGGTTTAGTATTTCAGATTTAAGTCTTTAAGAGTTAGATTTTTAGGTTTAATAAAAAAACGATTGTTCTAAAATGTCCATATTGTAGCAGATGGCTTCTTTGGATCCTGAAGAGAGAATGGCATGTCCTTGCATACAGTACAAGTATCAAATTTATCAGAAACGACGGATTTGTACTGCACATATTAGAGTATGGATCCTTTGATAGAAGTCGACTGGAAAACCTACGTATCATTCGCATGGTCCCCCAGATGAGCAGATAGACCCAAACGACATTGCACAGGTAACCTCTCGTGGACAAAAGAGAGCAAAAAAGGACTTAGACGTACAAGCAAGCACTAATAATATTACACAGAATGAACATATGGAAGAGATGCTTGAAGCATTTTATGAAATGGACGAAGATCATGATGGTGAAGAAGGTGTCGAGATGGACACAACAGAAATTCCACTATCAGAAGTTGATGAAGAATATGAAAACATGCAAAGATTAGCTCGTTTACCACTTTACAATGGAGCAAAGATATCTGTACTACATGCTTCACTCGTGATGCTCAATCTGCAATCCATTTATGGATGGTCAGATAGTAGTGTCACTGAATTGTTCAGGTAAGTGGAGAACAAATTGGCTTTCATTGTTGTATCACAATAACTTCATTTACTAATATCATTTTAATTGCTTATTTCAGGCTTCTTAAAGATCAATTTTTGCCAGAGGGCAATGACATGCCTCCAATACGTGGAGATACGAAAAAACTTTTACAGTCCATTGGAATGGATTATACTAAAATTCATGCTTGTCCGAATGATCGCATTCTCTTTCGGAATGAGTATGAGCATCTGCACGTATGTCCAAAGTGTGGATCAAATAGATTTAGAGAAGACGTTGTAGGCGAAGCAATCCCCGCAAAGGTTCTTTGCCACTTTCCTATCATTCCACAAATTAAGAACATGTTTAGATGCAAATCTATAGCTGAGTTAATGTCATGGCATACAAAGAGCAGGTCTACAGATAATGTAATGCGAGTGCCAGCTGACTCTGATGCTTGGAAGCACATAGATAGTAAGTGGCCAGAGTTTGCTAGTGAGCCTCGATCCATACGTCTAGGCCTAGCTATGGATGGAGTGAATCCATTTGGATTACACAGTTCTTCATGGAGCACATGGCCTGTATGTTTGGTCAATTATAATATCCCACCATGGTTGGCCACAAAGAAAGGTCATTTATTATTAGCTCTTATTGTACCAGGTAAGTATAAGGTAAAAAACATGGATGTATATCTTGCACCACTTGTGGAAGAACTACGCATTTTATAGGATGGGATTACTGTGCGTGACATGTCTCAACCTATAAGAAGACGAGACGTGCGAGTGCAAGGCATACTTATGTGGACAATGCATGATTGGCCTGGTTATGGTGAATGTTCAGGTTTATCGATTTCGGGTTACCATGCTTGTCGTTTATGCGGACCACAACTCGAAGCATGCTATTCCAAAGCACTACGTAAAACTATCTATGAAGAACATCATAGATATTTGCCTGATGGACATGTTTTACGTGAAGGACAAATTGGTCGACAAGCGCAACACCAAATGAAAGCTAGCGATCGGAAACAACTGTGGGATTCAGAAAATCCAATTGCTGGCATGAAACGGTTGTCCATTTTTCATGAACTCCCTTATTGGAGTGAATTAGTGATCAATCATTTGGTAGACCCGATGCATATTTTTAAGAATGTGGAAGAGATTCTTTGGAAAACTTTGATCGGAAAGAAAGAAAGAAAAGCACAAAGGGAGGACTTAGAAGAGTGAGGTCGTATGTGAGAATTGTGGGAAATTACTAAGCCCAACGGAACAGTATCATTACCAAGAGCTCCTTGGGTGCTTCGCAGGATGGAAGAGCAACAAGTGAAGAAAACAATTTCAGAGTTTCGTACACCTACTGGATGCATGAGGTATCTAAAGACTGCTTTCACATGAAACGACGATCTTGCAGGACTCAAGTCTCATGATTGGCACAAGTTTTTACAGTTTGTGCTCCCTGTAGCCCTAAAAGATTGTCTTTCAGAGGATGTACGAAAAACCATTTATAAAATTAGTTCTTTAGTACGGTGGATATCTTCTAAAGAGATAAATAGAGATAGCATAGAGAGTGCGAAACTCAATGCTATCGAGGCTGTTTGTATGGTAGAGAAATACTTTCCCACAAGTATTCTCACTATTCAACTTCATTCACTGGTTCATGTGGTAGATGAAGTTGCAATAGCAAGAACTGTCCATAGTCGATGGATGTTCTTCTTAGAGCGCTTTATGAAGACATTAAAAGGGTTTGTTCGACAGAGAGCACGTCTAGAGGGTAGCATGGCAGAAGGATGGCTTGTACAAGAATCTCTTGTATTCATAACTGAGTTTCTACGTATATCGGATCGCGAAATGCTTCGCTTATGGAGTGATGATGAAGATGTTCGTCAACCACAAGGTAAAGGATTGCAAAGAAAAATGGATGCAGCTTTCAGAAAGAAGGCAATGAAGTTTTGCATAGTTAACTCTGAGCCTATGCAAAAGTGGTTAGAAAGGTATGAACTTGCCAAGGAAACTAACGCAAAGGAAAGAGCTCAGTTTCGAAGAAATCGTTCCACTCGATTTTTGCCTCTTCCAGAAAATCTTCGACCTCTCCCACCTTTTCCAATGAGCAGATGACTGGATACAGCGGTTTCACAAACAAATGCAGCAGGTGAAGATATCTCTGAAGAAGAAGAAGAACTCGCAAAAGGATGTGATTGGGAGTATATTAAATACGGTGCACTATGGTCTCATGGACGACACTTTCGAATCACACGAATCGATCAAAATAGGTATACTTTTGATAGTGGAGTGATGGTGAATTTTTTGCAAAAAATTAGAGCGAGTGCAAGAGATGATAATGCTGTAGAAGGTGAGTTAGATTATTATGGTGTGATTCAAGACATCTTGAAACTATCTTTCAGAAAGTTTGATTACTTTGTTTTTTATGTGAAATGGTTCAAAGTAGTCACCTCTGGAAGAAACGCAACAGTGAGACGGGATAAGAGCGGTTTGCTTCAAATCGACTCCACAAGATTATGGACAGATGAAAGGGATACATTTGTACTTCCCGAACACTGTGAGCAAGTTGTTTTTATACCATATTCAAAAGACCCAGAGTGGCTATTTGTTTTACAAGTCGTTCCACGTAGTAGACAAATTTTTGAAAACATAGATGTAGAAGAAAGTCCATCTCTAGTGGACTCAGAGATTCATTCGATAGTCGAGGAGGAAGAGATCATTGTTCGAGAAGAAGAGGTCATTGTTCGAGAAGACGAAGCAATAGACGATGATCAGGAGGAAACCAACATAGCAAGCGATTTAGAAGCCATCAATATAGAGATAGATATTCTCGGTGCATCGGATCTTCAAGAGGATGCTAGAATAGAGGAATTTTGAATAAAACACTTGTACGTATTAATTTTTGTTTTTTTTTTTTTATTCTCTATATTACTTTTCTTATCGCATGCTAATTATTTGAGTTCTTTTATTACAGAGCACGATGGGAGACAGTCCTCCAGTCACTCCACATTCCATGACAGAGGAGCAGTTTTTGGAGTTCGTCTCTCAGGTTCCTCCTGCGTATATGGCCGCTGCATCACAGTATTGGATGGCTCGTGGTAGCACTCCTCCTGGCCTCACTCCTGGCGGCCTTACTCCTGTCGGTCTCACTCCCGCTAGCCTCACTCCCGCCGGTGTCACTCCCGTCGGTGTCACTCCTACCGGTGTCACTCCTGGGGGTGGTGCTACTCCCGTAGGAGGTATGTCTCCTAGCTTTGTGACTCCACCACGACCATCTTTGCAGCCATCTCCTACTGGGTCTACTAGTAGACATGTGTGTTCGATGCCTCAGCGCGATACAGGTTCTGGCCCGCCTTATAGATCGAGGTCACGCTCTAGAGCAGGAGGTTCTAGGAGTGGATGTACAACACGCATGTGGAACACCATGTACACCTTGGGGTGCTTATGACCATGATGACTCCAAGGTGTATAGTATCCGAGATGGAGCTCCGGTGATGGATGCGGCTGGCAAAGCAATGCGTGCACGCATATGACAGCTTTGCTCCATCCAGTTTGGACACTCCATCATGCTGAAATGGAGTGAACAGGATAAAGATCGAAAGAATTATATCACACAGACGATTTACCAGGAGTTTCGACCAGCCGATGGACAGTCTATTGTCAGTTCAGAGTGGATCCTGCACACCGCATGTGAGGTCATGTCCCATCAATGATCCGAGGCACGTGATGCATTCAGAGAAGGCCTACTAAAGCCTGTATGGTTAGATGCTGAGGAGTGGGACATGATTCGTGACGAGAAGTAGCAGACTCTTTATCGATATCGCCAGCAGTAAAATGCCATAGCCACATGTTTAGATACGATTGGACCGTCACATTTGGGCAGCGGCGGATATGACACGATGCGTCATGAGTTTGTAAGTACCATTTCATTTATTGAATTTATTTGTGTTAAATTTCTCATGTATGTTTCTCTAATCATTTTATATTTGTTTCAGGAGCTGGCAATGGGTCGTCCTCCAACACGAACGGAGGAATCTTACGGATATAGTCATGGGTTGACTGCACTATTGCAAGACTTGGAGGGACGCGGTGCGGTAGTTTCATGGGAGCATTTGCGATGAGGTAATTAATTTATAAACTTGGTTTTTACTTGTTGTTTGTAATTTTCATGTGAATTTATCTCATTCCATTAATGTTCTTTGTTGCAGGACTGTTGATATGGAACGTTCTTTGCATGTGTATGGCAGTGGAAGACCAATATTTTGTATTTGATTTTCATATGGCAATACATTGCTTTGCCACATTTTGTAAAAGCGTCATATATGACAGTGGTTTGCCACACTCTTGTACATGCTTCATTATTGAAATATACAACTTCTTTTGTACATGGTTCATAGTTTATTCTGATAATCTCTTTTGTGTCCAATAATACTCTGTTTCATGAAATCATATTTCAGTTGTCATTAGAGTACACCACATGTACTCGGTTTTTTTGGGCAGAGTGTATTGTCTTGTGATAAGCAACATCATGGTAATGTTGTTGTAGAAAAAGACAAAACACTCTGCCCAAAAAAAATTTTGTAGGTATGGTCATCGGTATACGTGACGGTACTCCCTGTAGTGTCATCGGAATAACCGTCGGTACACCCAGCAGGCGACGGTATGTCTAGCAAAACCCTCAGTATATGCATCGGTAATACCGACGTATATACCAACGCATATACCGATGCTTATACCGACGCTTTCGTACCGACGCACACACCGATCTTTACACGGCGTCGCGACAAATAAAGCCGTGTTCATTTCCCTCGGTAAAAACCTCGGTATACCATCGATTTGTTGTAGTGTCTAAGGTTAGATGAAGGGTCAGATGATGAGATGACTAGTTTGGCAAGCCTGAAAGCCAGAGACAGGGTTTTATTTGTTGAGAGGCTGCTTACAATGGGTACCTAAAAAGGTTGGATTCAACAACTAGTATGAAAGCTTGAGATCATTGAATACCGAAGCCATGGTCAATAAGCTCAAAGGACAATCATCCCTCCAATCAAGGAGGGGAGGTGTCCACTACACCCAAGGATTGAACGCCCTCCCCCCACCTTGGAGGTGATGATTTCGATTGCTACATCAAGGGTGCACAAACAATAGGGTTTGATAGAGTAAGGTTGAGTTCACAATGGGTGGAGGCGCTCTCTCGCTAAGCCTTTCAACCAATCATAAACAAATATTTGGTAGACCCTATTCATAAAAGGTGGAGGCACACTGAAATTTTATTTCCATGTCACAAAACAAATGCAAAAAATTGTATCGGCCTCCCCCCCTCGCCCTTTGGAAGTACTACCTACCAAATCATTTAAATAAATAAATATTTTATTGCTATTTTACTTTCCAAGTGTGCAATGCATGGAAAGTTTTCGAATATATGTAGTGTTCACATAGGGCGACAATCTAAATCATAATTTACATAGTTCCACTGTTTTGTGTGAACATCAAAGAGGCGAGAGCAGTGCTTTCTTTATTGTTCCACCTAGAAATAGCAAAAACTGTCCACCTGAAACATAGCAAAAAATGTCAAAAAAATCCACCAAGTGTGTGTGAACACAAGCTAATTTTTTTTTTTTTGTTGTAACGTTTTGCTCTATTCCATATGGAACATAGAAAAAAATGTGCAACATTCCACTGGGTGTGTGTGATGTGTGAACCCAAGTCTAATTTTTTTTCTTTGTTGTAGTTGAAAAAGTCGAGCTTTGTGGATTCAATTCAGTGGAAGCCTTTCTTGTACATTCAACATTCAATCTCTCCCCATCTCATCATCATCTCTGCATCAAATAAGGCACAAAAGCGATTGCGGAGGTGCCGACAAAGGGATGTTCAATCACGGAGGTCATCACGGATAAAGGCTCGTACAGTAGCTGGCAAAGATATGAAGGAGAAGAAGCTGAGAAAGAGAACAAATTGATAAACGCATCCATGAATATGACAACAACAATGGCCATTTCTCTCCACCTCATCAGCAGCAGGTCAGAAGAGACGGTAGAATGATAGAGACGATGGGCGGTCAAGCTCCATCCTTTCTGTCGTGCGCACATTGTCTCCATCACTGTTCACGCCTCATATCTTGAAGCAACTCTGTGAGAGAGAGAGAGAGAGAGAGAGAGAGAGAGAGAGAGAGAGAGATTGTCTCGATCACTGTTCACAAGTCATATCTTGAAGAGCGTCAAGAGTCAGATCTTGAAGAACGTCAAGCCACAGAGAGAGAGAGAGAGACCACCTAGCTTCCAACTTTTTGATGTGCAAGCACCTTCTACAGTTCTACTTTCTTATCGGTAATAGATGGAGATCGAATACACTTAGTTTTGATATGAATAAATGGTCATGCTTCGACATTATTTTTTAGTCGAGAAGCATTGGCATTCTGTAGCGCCCATTACACAGTAGCAGGAGCATATCACAGCCATTGCTGAAGTACCGAGTACATGGTAGAGGTGTGGCTTAGAGTTTGCTAACGCAGGAGCATATCAGAGCCGTAGTGAAATACCGAGTCATTGTAGTGGTGTAGCTTGAAATCCGCTTCTTTCTGATGGGCAATCTATGTTCATGTGTTGATGGATCAACCTCTGTACATAAGAAACGGCCATCGCAAGTGGCAACGTTGCTGCTAATCGATGGGAGCATGATCGAATACACATTCCCTGTGAAGACCGTCAATGTTTTAGCGCGGCATCCTAACCATGTCGTATGTCCCTTGGTCTCCCTAAGGCCGGGTCTTCACTCGTTATGTAGTCTCTTGCCGGACGAAGAACTGCAGCTGGGGAGGCTCTATCTCCTCTTACCTTTCAAAGGCCAGCTGACGCAGAGGAACCATATGCTTGCGCAGCCAAAGGGCACGGCAGCACCCATGCCAAATGAAAGAGAACAACAAGCCATCGGACATCGACGCTCAGAAGAGCACGCGAAGTACATCCGACACAGGGAGAAATCGGATACAGATTTGACAGGTAATATCAAACGTGAGAAGGTTTTTCAAAAATCGAGCGGACGCGACAGAGAAAGAGAATCGGTTCAAGGCACGCCCTACGTGGGCAGCCATGGCGAGCTTAGGAATGCTAGCAGTACAACGAAATATAACAGACCACCGAGTACTACCGTCTGTTTGAGGATTCCCCCAGCATCCAAGAGGACGTTTAGTGGGCGCTCGAACACTCATCCGTCACGTGGCACTCCGGAGGTCCACCAAGCTTGTCGCTCCGCATTGAGGCGATCAGCTTCTTGGGCACCTCGCCTTCAGCCCATTTCTGAGACGCGGTCGTAGCTGATGATCTTCTCAACAAGCTGCTGCTGCTGCTGCTGCCGTCGCCATTGTAACATCCCATTTCCCCTTCACATCCATATTCATATTCATTTCTTCCGTTCTCCCATTAAGATTTCGCAGATGAGCAACAGTACTTCGAGCATCTAACCCTCTGTATACAGCTAAGATCTCAGTTTCAATCATTCAATTAATCAATGTTTTCTTTTTTATTCTTTTACTTTCACTTTTTTGCCTTCTCTTTCTCTCATCGATAATATTCCACGAAAATCTCTATGTCACAAAGCTAGCTGGGAGAGCTTTAATGGAACGAATTAAAAGGAAGATGGAAATATGTTCTTCATGTACATGTTCTTGGTGTAGTGCTAACACCTACCATCCTGCCATGGAAATATGTTGGTATAGTGGTAAGACCTGCCATCTTGTCATGGAAATATGTTCTTGGTCTAGGCAGGACTCAATATGTATGTTGTTGGTTTAATGGTAACGACTCATATGAAAATTGGAAATATGATATTGGTGTAATGTTAATATTTTTAGCCTTTGAATAGAAGGTCCAACATTCAAGATTTGCGGACACACTTGGGTAGAAGCACGTTAAAGTGACATAGCTTTTATGCTAATAACCATAACTCATTACCATAACTCATTAGCATATTTTTCATGATTTGAATAACATGCATTTTCTTCATAGAACTTATTTCAAAGTTATCTCCATTGCCATCTCTGATCGACCTCGCACTCTCCCATATAATCAAGGCCCTGGCGAGGCTCATCACTCTGTGAATCATTGCATTTGCCATGATAAAAACAATGGAATCGACATCATCTAATGGAAAATTGATGACACCAGTAGAGAATTTGCACACCAAAGTTGCAAACAAAAAGAAGAAACATATACCCAGATTGTGCACCAACTAGCTATAAGCAAGGGTGGAGTTACAACCATCCAAAACCTGAGCACGAAGTGAGTTCAAAGATGTGGAGACTATGGAATTTTTACTCACTACAAGGAATACGGGGGCATAGCGACAGTTGACACGGCACATTTTTGTTGCTACATGATTGTGAATTTCATCGGACCGGCATCGAGCATGCACTGCTATTTAAATGACGCTATTATCAACGTTATTTCTGATGCTTCTAGTGATGTTCAAGAGAGCTTCACTACATTAGCATTGCTTATGCGATTAAAGAGACAACATCACATTTGCGATGCTAATTTGCATTGCTTATTCGATGCAATTGGGCATCAATGTTTCATGAATTGCATAATCGCATACATGACGCGCCTACATTGCTTATGCGACGGTAAAGTCTGATCTAGGTTGCATTATTCGTTATTCAACAATTCGTTTATTCATGAATAATTACGGAATTTTACGGCAAACCCTCATATTTGACCAAATTATTCGGTACCATGTCAGCTTATTCGGACATGAACCAATACTTTTTGCATGGTAATTCGATAATTTTTTATCAAATGAGCTTTCGATCAAAAAAGTTTCCGATCGAAAACTTTATAGATCGAAATACTTTCGATTGAATATGTTTTCAATCAAAAGAAATTCATTCGAATAATGTTTTATAAAAGAATACAACTAAGCTCACTTTTCATAAGAGTTACTTTGTCTTTTATGAACTTATAGTGTGATAGAAAGAACAATGTATAAACTCTTGCTATAAATATTAAGTACTTTAGTATTAAAATCATAAAGAAAACTATTTTTTTTTTGTGAATTAAAAACTATTGTGATTGTTTGACTCAACATTGACTCTTACTTCGCAATAGTATATGTATGTGTGTGTATGATTGTGAGTAAACATGTATTGTGATTGTTTGACTCAACATTGACTCTTACTTTGCAATAGTATATGTATGTGTGTGTATGATTGTGAGTAAACATGTATTGTGATTGTTTGAATCAATATTGATTCTTACTTCACAATAGTACATGTTTGTTATGGCCAAGTTTTGATAGAAATCAAATTATGCACCTGATCCTTGGATACTTACGAAAAAAAGATGCAAACAAGTAAAAAAAGATTTTACTTTTTATGATATAGTCTAATATTTTTTCAAGCACATAATAATGAATTTTTATTTTTTTATATTTTTACAATTATTTTGAAGGTTGATTGATTTTGAGCTGAGAATGAAAGTAGAAATTTCCCATTAAAAAGGGATCGTTATTGATCATTAACTTGAATCATTTGAATGGGTATCAAACAATAGGTTCTTCTTTATTCAACTAGAATATAGGTTGGGAGGAGAGACATCTCTCTAGTAGGTGGTGGGAGGACTAGATGCAATGTGTATATATACTTCAACCATATGGAAAATGCATAAGGGTACGAAAGTAAAAAAAAAAAGGGTTGAAAATACCATGCGTGCATGTGTGCATGGTTGGTTCTTGATGCATCAAGAACCCTCTTTCCTGACTTACTTACTTATACATGATGTGAAGGCAAATAAGGTTTCTTGATCGCACTTTTCTTTTCAAGGCTCAAGTCGATTTACTATGTGTATGTGTGTGTGTTTATGTATATATACATATGCATGTGTGTATATATGTATACATATGCATGTGTGTGTATGAATGCATGTGAGTATGTATGCACATGTGTGTATGCATATGTATGTATGTATGTGCATGTGTGTGTATACATGTGTCTATGTATGTATGTATATGGATGTGTATACATATGTGTGTATGTATGCATGTGAGTGTATGTGTGTGTGTGTCTATGTGTGTGTATGTATATGTGCACGTATCTATATGTATGTGTGTAGGTGTATATGTGCAAGTACCTATATGTGTATGTGTGTGTATGCATATGTGTGCATTTGTAAATGTATTTGTATGCATATCATATACGTGTGCATTTGTGTATGTGTATGTGTGTGTGTCTGTATGTGTGTATGTGTGTATGTGTGTATGTGTGTATGTGTGTATGTGTGTGTGTTGCATATGTGTGTATGTATGTGCATGTGTGTGTATGCATGTATGCATATGCATGTGTATGCATGTGTGTAGTATGTGTGCATGTTTGTGTGTGTATGCATATGTGTATGTACGTGCATGTGTGTGTATACATGTTTCTATGTATGTATGGATATGCATGTGTATGCATATGTGTGTATGTATGCATGTGGGTGTATGTGTGTGTGTGTGTCTCTATGTGTGTGTATGTATATGTACAAGTATCTATATGTATATGTGTATGTATATATGTGTATATGTGTATATGTGCAAGTATCTATATGTGTATGTGTGTGTATGCATATGTGTACATTTGTAGATGTGTTTGTATGCATATCATATATGTGTGCATTTGTGTATGTGTATATATGTGTGCATGTATGTGTGTGTATATGTGTGTATGTGTGTGTATGCATATGTGTGTATGTATGTGCATGTGTATGTATGCATGTGTGTATGGATGTGTGTATGTATGCATGTATGTGTATATGTGTATGTATATGTGCAAGTATCTATATGTGTATGTGTATGTGTATATGTCTATGTGTGTGTATGATTTTGTGTGTATATGTGTATATGTATGTGTGTGTATATGTGCATATATGTATATGTGTGTGTATGTATATGTGCAAGTATCTATATGTGTATGTGTATGTGTATGTGTATGTGTATATGTCTATGTGTGTGTATGATTTTGTGTGTATATATGTATATGTATGTGTGTGTGTATATGTGTGCATGTTTGTGTGTGTATGCATATATGCACATATACACATATACATGAACATGCACGCTCACACTTATACAAACACATACATGTGCACATACACCCACACATACACACACATACACGTGCACATGCACATGCACACACATACACTTACACTTACACATACACACATATACACATACACATACACATATACATATGCACAAACATATCTACAAACACATAAAAGGACATGCATGCATTATTGCATATACACATACACACAGTAACACATACAAATAAAACACATGCATGTGCACATTCACATGCATGTACATACACATGGATGCAAATGGAGATGCATGCACATGCATGCTCATACATATACACATGCATATATATGTATATGTATATGTATATGTATATGTATATGTATGTATATATATATATATATATATATATATATATATATATATATATATATATATATATATATATATATATATATATATATATATATATATATATATATATATATGTGTGTGTGTGTGTGTGTGTGTGTGTGTATATATATATATATATATATATATATATATATATATATATATATATCATTATACATGCATACACACACAACATACTTATACACATACACATACATATGCACATACATACATATACACACACATACACATGCACATACATACATATACACACACATACGCACATACACATGCACATACATACACATACAAAAACATACACATGCACATACATACACATACACATACACATACACACATACACTTATACATACACATGCACATACATACATATACACACACATACACATACACATGCACGTACACACACATATGCACATACACTTACACATACACATGCATGTACGTACATATACACACTCATATACATACACATACACACATATACACACATATACACATATATACACACATATACACACATATACACACATATATGCACATATGCACATGCATATATGCCTAAACATTCACGTCATACACATACACATACACACATGTACATGCATAAAACATATGTATATGCACATATATACACACATACATACATATACACACACATACACATACACATACACATACACATACACATGCACATATGTACACACACATACACACATACACTTACACATACACATGCACATACATACATATACACACACAAACACATGCACATACATAAACACACATGCACATATGTACACACACATACACATGTGCATACATACATATACACACACATACACATGCACATACATACACATACACAAATACAATTACACATATACATGCACATACATACATATACACACACATACACATACAGATGCACATATGCATGCACATACACACACATATGCACATACACTTACGCATACACATGCACATACATACATATACACACTCATATACATACGCATACACACATACACACACATATACACATGCATATACACCTAAGCCGCGGGAGCAGTTTAGCTTAGCCTCCGCGGGATTACGCTTTAGCCAATAGGTATTAGCTACACCAACTTATACACATACATGATGGGGAATGATTCTAACACCCAAATGCAACAATGGTAGATGGTTGTCCTCCACTAGGTCCACAAGTAGTGATATATGCTCATTGTTCTAAATTTTTCTTTGCACCTTTATACAGAATTAAAATGACATTTTGCAAACCTATAGTAGACTATAAGAGCTACCCAAGAAGCCTTAAATCATCCCAAATGGATATTCCATCTAGGAGAACTATCTTCTGCGAAACAAGCTACCTATTTGCAACACTCTCTACCTATGTGCAGATATATACCTTCACAAATTTGGCAACTTCTCACAACTCACTCAGTCAAAGAACTTGAAACTTTGGCAAAGTTCAGGGAACTATATGAAAGACCAAATAAAGCTTGAAATCAATGAAAATGAGCACAATGAGAGAGCAAAAAATGCTTTGCAATCTGGTACAATCAAATTTGGAAAAGTCTAACTACATCTCTAGATAGAGAGGATCAAAATCATGAGAAAATGAGGTAAACAAGCAAGGGGGCTTCTTGCTGGAGTTTATGACTTCACTAAACTAAGTGCAAAACTCATGGAATGCATAAAACTCAAGAAACAAATGTTGGATCGTGCTTAGATAGAGTTTTACTTTTCCTACAATCTAGCTAACCACCCATCAATCAGTGTAGGTGAACTTTTTGGTGGCTAATTGATGAGATTTGAATTTGATTGAGTTTGGTGGAGCTTCTAACTTGATTCTAAGAATTTGGGACCTTGGTTTTTATTGGTCTACTTGCAAAACTCGTGGTCGAGTCCTTTTGCATGATTGAGACATGATTTTTAACACTCCCCCTCAAGTCTAAATGCATAAGTCCTTCATTCCAATGCATGCCTTGAAGTGTTGTAGCTTTACTCCATCCAAAGCTTTGGTAAAAATATCTACATATTGGTCCTTTGTATTGACATTCTCCACCTTGACATCCTTTGACATGATCTTCTCTCTAATAAAGTAGCAATGCACTTCTATATGCTTCGACCTTGCATGAAACACCGGATTTTGAGCCAAGCATATGCTACTCATGTTGTCACAAAAAATAGGTACCTACTTAACCTGCAAATCAAGATAAAAAACAACTTGTTGAGCCACATAAGCTCACATGAGACTTGTGCTAAGCCTCTATACTCAGCTTTGCTCGATGACAGAGCCACTATTGGTTGTTTTTTGACATCCATGAGATGGTCTTCTTCCCTAGCATGATAATATATCCACTAGTGCTCCTCCTATCATCTTTGGAACCTACCCAATCAGCATCATAGTAAGCTTGTACATTTAATCCATCATCAAATGGATAATCTAGACTTTCATTCACTGATCCCTTGAGGTACCTAAGTACCCTTTTGGCTGCAACAAGATGAGGTACTCTTAGTGCTTGCAAAAATTGAGATAACACTCCAAATACATGTGCAATATATGTTCTTGTCATAGTAGCATACAAGAGAGAACCAATTATTGATATACATGGTCACATCCTTTACATCTTCACCTTCATGAGCACTTAGTTTAACATTTACTTCTAATGGATTTGAAATGGGCTTGCAATCACACAATCCAAACTTCTTCAAAAGATCTAGAATGTATTTCCTTTGCATCAAGTATATACCTTCCTCTTTATATAGTACTTCAATCCCAAGGAAGTACCTTAAAATCCTTAAATCTCTGATTTTAAACTCACATCCAAGCTTCCTCTTTATTTCCTTTATGTTGTCTTCATCATCCCTTGTAATGATCAAAACATTAACATATATCGCAAATGAAAACAATTCTGCTACCTTCCTTCTTCACAAAGAGTGATGGGCCTACATGACTCTGATTGTATCCGCATTTATCAAGTAGTTCAGAAGTCTTTGGTTCCAAGAACTTGGGCCTTGCTTGAGTCCATAAAGAGCCTTTTTAAGCCTGCATACATGATGTGGAAACATCTCATCTTCAAAGCCTTGAGGCTACTCCATGAAGACTACCTCTTCAAGCTCTCCATTTAGGAAAGCTTCTTCACATCCAACTGGTACATCTTCCAACCTTTTGAGGCTGAAATTGCAATAAAAATTTTTGTGATGGACATCTTAGCTATAGGAATAAATGTTTCCTCAAAGTATATGCCATAGGTTTTAGCAAAAGCTTTGGCAACCAACCTTGCTTTATACCTAGAGATGCTCCCATCTACATGCCTCTTTACCTTGTACACCCATTTGTTGATAGTGACTTTCATGTCCTTTGTTCTTGGTACCAATGACCAAGTATTATTTTCTTCAACTCCCTTGACTTCCTCTTCCATGGCTTCAATCCATTCCCTATGCTTATTTGCTTCTTCCAAAAAGTTAGGTTCTTCACAAGCTATAACTTAACTCATGTAAGCATAACATTTGGCAATGAATGAATCATAAGTTAACCTTTGAACAGGGTATTTAATTGTATTGGATGACCTTACCTCACCATTAGGTGGTAGGAATATCCTTCTCCTTGGTTTATATGCTTTAAATCCTGGAGTTTCTAATTTTTCCATATCTTCATCACTTGTAGATTCCATGTCTACCCATTGATGGTCTTCATCATTCACTTTTCCTTTCCTTTGCTACTTCCTTCACTTAAATGAGCTTCATTCCTTGTCCTTCCATGCCAAGATGATGTAATAATCTCCTTGGATGGTGTTCTTGAAGTGGTTGGACCACTTATCTCCATGCTTTGTTGTGTAGAGAGTACGCATGCGGAAGCAAAATGAAATGTAAAGTACTCTCACAAAACAAAGAATGTGTGAGACACAAAATGAGTAGACCATGAAGTGGGTAAACTCATGTGGATTATAAATGAGCTTGCCAAGAGCATGGAGTAGGCTCCTCAAGCTTCTAACCAAGTACAAATGAGGGGAGAGGCCCTCCTTATATAGATTTGGGAGGGGCTCTCAAAAGTACATCATATGTGGGATAAGTCTCCTGAAAGGAGAATGAATACAACTGGTAGAAGCACATGGCAAGGTACCCAAATACAAAGGAAGTACAATATAAAATGGAAATAGACTAGAAACGGAGTGCCTCCTGGATACAAAATGGAGATGCACTCATGCGGATACAAATGTAGATGAAGTAGGAGCAATCATGTCGTCAACACCCCCTCTGCAGCTCCATTTTGGAGTGTATGGAGGCTGCTCGGGTATGTGAGAAAGGTCCACCAAGAATGTATCAGCAGAAGCACGAGCACCATGAAGTCAACGTCTGGGAATCCATAGCCTCCAAGTGGTATCGACCATGCGGGATCACCAGGTACTCCATAGTATGTCCACTAGATGGATCAAGCGAATGCTCCAGAGGTAGGCCACCAATGAGGTACACGAGCGGAACAAGATCTCACTGGACAAGATCACCTCCATGCGAGATAGGTAGGATGACTCCATGTGGTATGTCAGAACCTCCAAAGCTTTCACCATGTCCACCACACTATGTGTAGTGCCAAGAAGTAGGTCCTGCAAGAGTGAAACATAAAGCATGAAGCAAAAAATCATAATCACATGGTAGTACATCTGTATGCTGAAGTCCTCCATGGAGTGTACAAAGTCCTGCTGTGTAGCGGTAGGACCATGGAAGCCCCCTCTGAATCGAGAAGCTGACTCAGAATAGGATCCAATTGAGTGATGAATCCAAGTAGATGCAGGAGTGTCCTGTGGTAACTGAAAAGATGCTGGACTCCATGAATGGAAAGGGACATGCTGAGAATGCTGCTGTAGGCGAGGTATGTGGACTCTCGAAGACAGGAATGGAAAATGACGAGTCATTGATCCTGGAGTAATGCCCAACTGAAGCTGAGGGGAAATATAAGCCTTCGATGATACGATACGTAAATCCATATGAGGGATAAGCTGAGATGATATCTCTGATTCCTCCTGCTCCAAAACTGTATCATGAACGGGAAAGTCATGTACAAAGAGAGCATGCTCCACATAGTGTGACTGTTCAAAACTGGAATGATCCCCCTCTGAAGCGGAAATGGGAGGATCCAAAAGGGATGAATACTTAGAGTATTCATCAAAGGTGCAGTCTTTGGTTACTGTAACTGAGTGACTCTTTGGATCATAGAGTTTGTATGCCTTTTGTCGCTCACTGTAGCCAATGAAAATGTACTGCTTAGGCCGATCATCATCATGGCCTTGGACGTAGGCATCACTACCAAAGACGCGAAAATAGCTCACACTTGGTTTCTTCTTAAAGTGAGCTTCAAATGGGGTTTGATTCTTCAAAACATCTAAGAAACCTCTATTCTGAATGTGTACTGCTGTCTGTACTGCTTCACCCCAATATTTTAGTGGAAGTTGCTTTTGTCTAAGCATAACTTTGGCCATTTGGATCACACTTCGACTCTTGTGTAATGCAATACCTGGTTGAGTATCTTGCTTGGCTTGATACTTGATTCCATATTGCTTCAAATACTTGGAGAAGTTTTGGTTGACAAAGTGACTATCTCCATTAGATCGGATGATCTTCAAAGAACTTGGAAAGTCTTCTTCAACTGTTGTTGTCCACTCCTTAAACTTGGAAATGGCATCTTCTTTATGCTTGAGTGAATAAACCCATGTGTATCTAGTGAAGTCATCTACAATCAGGAAGAAGTAAATTGACCCACTTAGAGAAGGTGTACTCATAGTTCCACAAATGTCGATATGGACTAATGCTAAGGGTTTATTTGCAGAAATGGATGCTTCTTTAGGCAAAGAGAAAGCTGTTTGCTTGTCACATGCTTTGCAATTCAATTCCACTTGTGCAATCTTGGGTAGACCGTTGACAAGATGATGGGAAGAGATCTTAGGTAAGCAGGAGCTATGTCCAAATCTACAATGCCACAAGTTGATACTTGAATCCTTGGCCATAAAACTTGAGAGCTTGTAGATACCCTTATCTTCATATCCTTGAGCTATCACTTCATTAGATTCACGATCAAGGACTTGAACTTGATTGTGATCGAACTGAATCATCATGTTGCACTTTGTGATGGCTTTGACTGAAAGAAGATTCTTACAGAGACTTGGTACATAAAGAACATCTTTTAATGACTTGGTCTCGCCTTCAGAGTTAATGACTTGAACTTTTCCTCTGCCTTGGATTTCAATGCACTTGTTGTCACCAAGGTAAACTTGTCCTTGATGCTCTTCAAACTCTTGGAAATTATCTTTGTCATGGCACATGTGGGATGAAGCACCACTATAAAAAATCCATTCGTTCTTGGGAGTGGTTGCCACAAGTGCTTTGTGTTCACTTGTGAAAAATATAGGTCTTCACTTGTGCAATGAGAATGATGTTCACTCTTAGAATTAGACTTAGACTTGTCCTGGTTCTTTTTCTCGAAGCAATATTTTTCAATGTGGCCAGGTTTGCCACAAAAATTACAAGTGAACTTCTTCGATGAATTATGTGATCCTTGCTTAGATCTATTGCTAGCATGATGACTTGAGGTTTTGCCTTTAGTGAATGGGCCTTTGGCCTTCATGGTTGACTCTTGTGAGGAAGTTGTTTTGGCTCGCGAGTCGTGAAGGAGCAATAGTCGACGAACCTCTTCCCAAGATAAGACTTGGCTGCGGTTATACAAAGTTGTGACAAATGTCTCGTATGACTTAGGTAACTTGTTGAGAAGTCTAATGGCCATGTCTTCACTAGAGATCTGCCTACCACATAGTGCTAATTTACGCTGGTAGTCCTCGAATTGGGCTATGACCTTGGTAATTGTGTCGTGTGGCCTAATGGTCAAATTATGAAACTCGGCCTCTAATGCATATATCTTCGAAGGGGTCTTGTCTTCATACAAAGCGGCTAACGTATCCCAAGCGTTCTTGGACGTCTTGCAGGCCGTAATATGACCTTTCGTCAATTCATCGCAGGCAAGTAGTAGCTGATCTAAAGCTCTTTTGTCCTTGACATTCCACACATGCCAATTGTCTAAGTTGGCATCCCTATTGGGTTCGGGGTCTGACCCATCTACTACCTCATGAAGAAGATTCGTGTAGAGATAGGCGCGCATTACATCTTTCCATAGAGTGTAATTTTGTCCATTGAGACGTTCATCCTTAGGCATAAAAATAGGGGTGAAAGAGGGTAAGAAGTTAGCCATAGATGATGAGCTTCCTTCGCTTTTGGTCATTACAAAGCTTCGAGTGACGAGTGTTTAGAAACACTATTAAAATCTTCGCCAAACGCACACGCTGGGAAGATAAAGTGTTTAAAAACACTACCAAAATCTTTTGCCAAAAATGCTTTGAAGATAAAGTGTTTAGAAAAACTATCAAAGATACTTGTCGAAAATACTGCTTCGAAATAATGGCAAAGCTTGAAATGAACTCCGTGGGGGGTGGGGGGGCTTAGAGTAGCCCTTCACTTGCACCAAGAATTAGAAGAGACACTTCAGAGGGGGGGCTTAGAGTAGCCCTACTCTTGCAAAACACCGAGATGAGTCGACGCGTGAGGAGAGGGCTTAGATGTGCCCAATGTACACCGATTGAGCCTTAGAGTAGGCTTAGAGACTTGAAGAAGTTTGTGAGTAGGCTTAAACTAGCCTCCAACTCACAGGTGCACACACACAATGTCTTCTTGCTTATGTTCTTGATGGTACAAAAGTTGGGCACTTAGTGCAAAATGTAGAGTTGGATACTTTGATGGAGTAATCTTTTGAAGAATACAAAGTTCCCTTTGAAAGCTACAAAAAATAACCTTTAAAGATGACTATAAAATGCCAAGTTCAAAATGTGAGAACACATTTGAGTATCGTTTATCACTCACGTACATCATTGATGATGTATGCCTGTCAAAACAAATACTGCTCAATGCCATATCTCAACATTTAGCGAATGAGGTCACTATTTAAGAAAAAAAATAGTATGCGATGCTACGCGCCATCCAAGATTCGTGCTTTTACTTTAATGATGATATCACATGAGTATAAGGAATGACTGCCAAGCAAAACAAAAGCGAAGGATAAGCCAAAAAAATGTGTCAGCCACGTTGCCTCTCTCTCAGTCTGTGGATCTGACAGAGATGGCGGAGCCAGTGGCGCGCTCTCTCCCCTACAGAGAGGAATGATATGAATCACACGCTTTGCCGATTGTGTGGTGAGCGATTCTTCCCGTCAGTAGTCACCGCCAATGAGCTCGAGACCCCGTCTCTCTGTAAAGTGCCAGAGTCCAATTCAGTGATGAATTCAGTGCAGATGCTGGTGACAACGGGAGAGGAAGCAGGCTGGAAGAGGGCGTAGCTCTCTCTCTCTCTCTCTCTCTCTCTCTCTCTCTCTCTCTCTCTCTCTTTCTCTCTCTCTCTCTGTGAGTCAGTGGAGAGTGGGAGAATGGCGTGCTGCTCCAGAGATGTCTCCAACAGGTTGCAACGGACCTTTGCCTTACTTGCTCTCTGTCAAGATCCAAAACATTGCTTCAGGGGATGCGTCGCCCAACTCGCTTGCGTTGCTGAAACGGTCTAGCATAGAAGAAAAAAAGATCTCCACCCATGGACTGCTTGGGCTTATCAACCGCGCACCCTTACTCTCCGTTTTGTTGGAGCTTTCCTTGCTTGTCTGGTCCAGTGGAGCGTTACACCCAGAAGCGTCTGCAGAACATGACTCTGCTACAAATGTGTCCCGCTCCGTCAACAATTTGATTCGACCTCATCCACCTGGGTGGCGTTTGGTGCATGGAATTGTTGTGGTTTATCTTCTCTTTCTTTCCTTTCATATTTTAGTCTCGAGATGATGCAGCCAGTTCATGAAGTATTTGCACAAAGACTTGGGTATTGAATTACCAGAAAAGTCTTCTGGATTTGATTGTAGACTATACACACCAGAGAACATGAAGATGGGGACGCCTCTTTCGATGATTCAGAGTAGCTACTTCTGTGTGAATGGATGCGCAGAACAGATGACAAGTCGACAACAGATATCGTCACAGGGAAGGCAGGCTGCTCTTGTTCACAGAGAGAACTGGTTTGGGAGTGCTTGAGACATTTCTCAGAGAAGTTGCTGATGCATGAGCAGACTGGGTTGTTCTTTCCAGCACATCCTGTTGTGAAGCTTGCGGAGGCAGAGAGCAAAGTGAGACTCTCTCTGTCTCTTCCTATCTCTCTCTCTCTCTTCCTACTGTTTCTCGGTTTCTCAGAGATGACACAAGAGCCCGAGCAGTAGAGCTTCGAATTTGTAGCAGGTGCAAGGCGATTTACGACATGTATGTGTGATGTGTATGTACCTAGATGTGAGTTTTATATATATGTATGTGTATATACATGATGTGTATATATCCTTGTATGTATTATGGTCCTCGTTGATTTGAATAGCTATATATAGAGGCATAAGGTTGGGAGGAGAGACATCTCTCTAGTATGTGGTCGAGGACTAGATGCAATGTGTATATATACTTCAACCATATGGCAAACACATACGAGTATGGAAGTATGAAAAAAGTATGGTTGAAAATACCATACATGCAATTATGTGTGTGTGTGTGTATGTATGTATGTATGTATATATGTGTGTGTGTCTATATATATATACATATATATATATATATATACATATATATATATATATATATATATATATATATATATATATATATATATATATATATATATATATATATATATATATATATTAACTCAAAGATCTGGCTGACTACAAAAATACTTAAGTGTATGGTGGTCTATGTATAACTTAAAGTCTGCACCATAAAGATAGTGTCTCCATACTTTAAGTGCATGCACCACTGCATATAATTCTTTTTCATGCACTGGCCACTTGTGTTGTGCACTGTTCAATTTCTTGCTTTCAAAAGCTATTGGCTTGCCATCTTGGCTCAAAACTGCACCTATGGCTATGCCACTAACATCTATCTCTAACTCAAAGGGTTTTTGTTGATCTACCACTTTGAGTATAGGAGCCTCTGAAACAACTTTTCTTAGAGTATCAAAACTCTCTTGCGAGTCTTGCTTCCATGCAAATGGAACTTTGCCTTGAAGCAAGTTCGACATAGGTGCTGCTATCAATGAATAAGACGAGATGAATTTTTTATAGAAATCAGAGTCCTAAAAATGACCGAAAGTGCTCCTCATCTTGAGGAGTAGGCCAAGATAATATAAGTGAAACCTTCTTGGGATCCATCTAAACCCCATTGGCTGATACCACATGCCCTAGATACTCAATCCTTGAAAGAAATAATTGAGTCTTCTCTTGATTAACATATAGCTGATTTTATTTTAACAGATTCAATACTAATCTCGTATGATTTTCATGCTCATGTATAGTTCTACTATACAGTAACAAATCCTCAACAAATCAACAACACATTTTCCAATGAACAGACATAAAATGTCATTCATTAACATCATAAATGTAGCTAGTTCATTAGTCAAACCAAATGGCATGACCAAATACTTGTAATGATCAAAACGTGTCCTAAAAGTTGTCTTATGTATATCATGATCTCTTACTCTAATTTGATGGTAGCCACTTTTTAAATCTATTTTACTAAATACAACGGCTCCACATAGAGCATCTAAAAGATCATCAATCTTGAGCATAGGATATATGTGTCTGATAGTAATCTTTTTGAGTGCTCTGTAGTCGACACACATCCTATAAGATCCATCTTTCTTCTTTACTAGAAGAACTCGTGTTGCAAAGGGTGAATAGTTGGGCCTAATTAGCCCTTTCTGTAAATACTCGTCCACCACCTTGCATACCTCATTTTCCTCTTGCAAACTCATTCGGAATGGTGGTCGAGCAGTCGGACTCACTCCTAGTACCAATTTGATTCTATGTTCTATGTTACTGCAAGGAGGCAAACCAGACAATAGTTCTTTCAAGAACAACTCTTGGAATTCTGCTCTCACTTTCACTGAAAG